>JADNRX010000778.1:0-23094 GCA_015501595.1 Hymenopellis radicata
AGGGACGTATCGCAGACGCTGAAGGTCGGTGCCACTTCCACGAGGTACATGTGTCCGCTTAGAGATGCATGCTGGACAGATACAATGGTCGTGAAGTCGACATGCAAGTTCTCCCTTGTGAACTTGGAGATGCCTGTCTCGGTCCAGTCTAGGGGGGCTTGGCCTGGATATAAATGTTCGTTTACGGGGATGAAGGTAAAGGCAATGACCGGTCGGCGCGCTTGTTCCATGTGCGATGTGACGGTCCATTCTGTCCAGCCGATGAGGTGGTCAACTCCTAGACCTTCGGTACTTGGCCATTCCCCGAGGACGACGCGTAGCTCGCTGATGATTGTCTTATTGTGTTCAGCTAGACCCTGATGATTGAGTTGATACAGAGCAGCATTTCCGTCGGCTTCCTCGAGTTCGGAATTAGTTTCGTTCGACGACTGTAGAATGGAGAATCAGTTCTAATGTTTTACCATATGGCAAAGTATATACTACCTGGCTTTCCGAAGCTGATTCTTCTGCCTTTCGGGATTGTGGATGACCCGCACGTTGAACTATCGTGTTCGTCCTCTGGGGTACTCCCGGACTAGAAAATGGAGTTGACGTGTCTGAATCCTGTTCAAGAAGAAGGGCTTACCGAGTGCTGGCGCTTCAATTCTCTGCCTCTTTGACTTCACAACATTATCGCTGCCACTTGAGTCAACTGAAGAGATAGACGGCTTTCGGCTTCGTTTCAGCCCGAGTAGAGTGACTGTTTGGATTGCGGAGTCGGAGCCTCCAGCACTCGAAGGCAATTTCTCCTTTCTTCGAGCTCTAATCAACGAAATTGCGTGTCCGATCTTTTAGTAACGATGTCAGCTCCTCCCATTCACGGTCAGGAAGGGGCAAGTGATCAGCCCGCGTCTAGCAAGTCGTGCGCGCCGTTATTGCCAACAATTCCAGAATGCCCGGGTATCCATTCCAATGAAATCTGGACGTTTTTGCATACCAACGCATTAAGCTTGAGCGCGGTGATGTATTGAACGAGAGGCTTGTACTTCTTGTCGCCCCTAATTGTGGGGACTGAGAACGGTAATCTCTGGGACGGCACGAGATTAGCCACTTTGACGACCGAACCATCATAGCATAGCATACCTAGGAAGACATTCAAACAGTCGGTCTTTACAATAAAGTGACTATCCTTGAGGACGCTTTCACATTCATTTTGAGCATCGATTTCTTCCAAAAAAACAATCAAAGCCTCGTCAAGACAGTAAGCACTAGGTCGATGGATAGAAGCACCACAACGTACCTGAAATTCAGAACGGACACTGTCAGACGACCCCAACATCCTGCGATATATTTCTGTTGAAGGAGATGGATACAAAAAAAAGGGAAACGTGCAAATTTCAGCCATTCACCTTGCATCGTTGCATCCCCACCACACGCCCACTCCGGCCGGGCCACATGCCATCCTTGCTTCTTGTTATGCTTTTTCACGCTTCCGTCGATGAAGATCTCTACGCATTGGGCATGAGGAACTGGTAGATCGTGGTTCATGGACAAGGCGAAGTTGTACACGTGATCGATTCTTTTTCCTTTTCGGCCGTAGTAGTACGTACACTTGACGTACACTGTGACTTTGTTAAGTTTTCCCATTGCTTATATTTCCAACGGTATTGATTCAATTAAATTATTGATTGCTGATGGGAGCCTGAACTCTTTGTGCGCTTTATCTTCATGACGTTCCGAGTTCGCCGACGCCATCGACCTCGGCTACGACCCCCACTGCTTCTCGAATCCGCGACGCGGACAACAACATTCCGTATTAGTACGTACCAATTTGAGGTCAACAGGAAGTTCTTCCTCACCGAATCGTTCATCGCTGAATCCCCTGCTAATGACATCGTTACGCGTGCCACCTTGCGTGCCACACGTGTCCGTGAATATGACCCCGTCAAGGGCACGTTCATCGGCCTGAATAGCGTTGTTCTCAAAGACGTCTGGCTCTTCTCCGATGTCCAAGGAGGAAAAGCTATCTACGACGAGATCCTCCGGGCGCTCAAGAAAGTGGACGCCACAGGTGTGGGAAACCAGCCTCTATTCGGTAAAAGATCGGCTGCGGATATTCAGAAGTTGAGAAAGCTTCTTCTAATGACGCCACAAAACACTATGGTCCACATACCACGCAGTTCTTCCTGTCCTTGGCCTCGTTGGGGGTTCCGTCACCGACTCTGGGGTCGATTGCGTTCTTGGGTTTGAATAGCGGGAGCTTAAGATCGTCTCGGTAACAGGCTTAGGATGTTTTGAAGATGACGAGTTAGCATTTTATGTTTGGCAGTTGAGACAGATCAAGGCGAAGAGGATGGTCAAGACGATCCATCTCGAGACCATGACAGAAGGTAGCGTGTTTGCAAGCGCCACATCGCTTCCCGTGAGAATCGACGCGGCGTACCATCTATCTGATCTCTATTATTACAATGGCGTATTACTATACAACAGTGTACGACTACATATAAATACAAAATTAACAAACATTGGTCATATAATAAAACGAAGTTTGGTATCCTATAGAACACAGTACGGTCAAGCTTCTGTTCAACGCTGCATTCGAAGAGCAAGAACTCACAATCCGATGAGAGCTAGCCAGCTGAGGCGTCTGCTTGTACTGAGGATATAGAATCTGGCGGATGGACTTGAGCAGTCCCTGGTAAGACTGATTGCGATTCTTCTTCAACGCGGTTATGAACGCCTGCCAATACCAGAATGCTCAGTAGCCGTACCCACCAACGTAGATCAAAAGCACCGACATAGCTCATCGCGCCGACGGGGACACCGCCTTGAAAAGTATCGGCACTTTTCTGACCATCCATACAACCCGACCAGCATATCTAATTCGTTTATCATCAACCACACGTAGAGAAGAGAACCCGCCACTCACCACGTCCGCAGAACTTTTCTTCGCCTCCCAAGCTTGGCGAGAAACGAGCACTTTCATGTTACCCTGAGTGTCGTACTGTGCTGGTATAAGATACTAGTCGTACTAGACGTTTGAGAAGACGAACGTACACCGTATGGTAGATCTGCAACCGGTACCGGTGATGAGCCCGGACCAAGTTGAAAAGGATATTGCGTACCCAATACAGTTCCAGAATGACAACACTTCAAGGTCATGAGTAAACGGAGTTCAGCCTTTGCACAGAGGACTCACATCAAATAATGCCTATAGTTCATTCGCTGATGAGCGAGTGAAAGTAGACGAGAAAAAAACAGCACGCACAGTCAACCGACAGCCCATGGGCAGAGGCCGAACCAGGAGTTCGTGCATAAACTACTCAATCATCAGACGTGCTGTTGAAAAGGAAATGGGCGGAACGAACATCATCAATAATGAATCCCGCCGTCCGGTAGTCAACTGGGTATATGACTAGTAGGGAATCATCATAAGCCCGGGTTAACCGAGTGTGGCACAGCATAACGCACCATCGTCGAATCCATCAAGCTCGTCCCCTGACAGATCCCGCGTCCGTCCGCCGTGGCCCGAATCTTCAGACAATCGAGTCAGTCCGCGGATACACATAAGCGAGAAGGGGACTTGCAATGAAAGAACAGCGAGTCGTGAGATCGCGCGTCTTTGACTAGCCATGCCATCGCAGCGAGTATATTCTTCCTCGTAGGTTGACGCCGATGGTTCGGGTTGTCGTCCGTCAAAACGATGATGTCCTCCTTCCGATACCCGCAATGACCTTCCGCCATTAAACATCTCAGTGCAAAGAGTCGAGAAACCCAAAAGACTCACGTGTGAGAAACTCGTAAACGTGGCGTGCATCATTGATGCATCCCCTCAGCTCACGCGAGTGGCCGTAATAGTTGATGCCGATCTATAAGCGGGAGGGATTAGCATCACACGACGAAGGCTTCGCGAGCGACTCGTGGGGACCCACACACACGGCTTTCTTGCGTCCAGTGCACTTCGAGTATTGGAAGAGATGCGCGGCGGCGCGTCGCATCAACCCGCGGTCATGATTCTCGTAAGCAAGTCGTGTCGTCTGATCTTCGTAGGTGGTATGTCGCGCAGGAGGGTGCACGTACGTATGCTGTGGAGGAGCGGGGACGTAGGTGGATGTCGGGTACGCATACTGCGAAGGCGGATGCGCGTATGCATAATGTGAACCTGGACGCCCGTATGTAGGATACCGATCCTCAACCACCGACGAGAGCGCGCGCGATGAGCCGGGGCGGGAGCCATATGCCATAGACACGTCTGGGGAAACAAAGTAATTCGTATGATGAGAGAAATCCAAATGGTAGTACATGTTGAACGAACGAATGGCACAAGGAGCGGAATGTGGCTGAACGAGCGACACTTTAAGAGACAACGCCGGTGGGCACCACGACGGGAGGGTTTCACTACGGACAATGCAGCGCGGTTATAATGGAGGGTACAGCATGGATCAGCTGACTCCACGTAACAGCAGCTAGAAATGCAAAAGGCCGATATAGGACAGGAGATCACTCGTCCCGTTTTATGCAAATTCGGATCTTCTTGCCCTGGGTTTGTCGCAGCTCTGTGGCCAAGACCTGAAAGGATGGGAAGCATGAGATGAATTAGTGGTAAACAGCCCACATATAATTCGCCTCCCTCGCGCACGACGATGCAACAAGCCTCCGGAGAGGAGTCGGTCCAAGGAATGCAGCCCAGGCAACCTGTTTGAGACGGCGTCATCATCCGAGGCGCCTCGAAAAGCTTTCCCCATATGGACTGGTTCCTCGAACCAGCCTCCGTTACAGTATTCCCTTAGCCGCCGGCGTAGGAGAAGCAATTTCGGCGTCCTGGGCATTGCGATGAGTACCACCGCTGACGTTGCTTCGGGGGAACAAGGTATCGGAGGCGTCCAGGTTTCTCGGAGTTCAATTCCGCAAAATACCATCAGTTCGCGAACACGATGTTATTAGAAAATGATTATCATATAATGAAGCGTATTTTAGTGTCCTATGATCGAACGGCATTGAGAGTTCATGCAAGACATCGACTGACAGATCACTCACAATACGATGCGAGCTACCCAACTGTGGGGTCTGGCTGTATCTTGGATATAGAATTGTGCGAACAGATTTCAGCAGTCCTTGGTAGGACTGATTATGGTTGGCCCTTAGCGACTTTATGAATGCCTGGAAAAGCTCAGTTGTCGATATCTGCAGAATGTCGTCGGTGCTCACATAGCTCATGGCTCCGACCGCGACGCCTCCTTGAAATGTATCGGCGCTTGTCTGACCGTCCTTACTACCGGACCAACAGATCTACCAGAGTTGGGAAAGGGAAAGACGAGAAAATAGTGGAGACGCACAACATCTGCTGAACTCATTTTCTTCCGGTAAGCCTTCTGGGTGACTTGCAGCGTTAGATTTCCGTGCGTGTCATACTATACTGACACTGAATTTCATCTCACAAAAAGGAATGTGGAACATACGCTGAATGGAAGATCGAGGACTGTCCCCGAGTGACAGCACTATACATAGATCAGAGTCAGAGGAACAAGGCGCTAGCTGGTAACGTACATCGAACAATGCCTGATACAGATCAGTTCCAAACTAGAGACCAGCAGCGAATGAAACCCACCGTTAGCCGACAGCCCATCGGAAGCGGTCGTACCAGGAAGTCATGGAGAATCTACGTCCATACCATCAGCCATGATTCCACGACCAACTTTGCCACAGACTCACATCATCAATGATCGATCCGTGTTCTAGATAATCCATTGGGTAAATAACTAGCCCAACTCTGTTAGCAATGGACACACTAAATCACACATACCCACCTTCATCAAACCCCGATATCTCATCCCCGTCCAAATCACGCGTCCGCCCGCCATGCCCAGAGTAATGGAAGAACAGCGAATCATGCGCATGCGCGTCTTGCACCAGCCACCGCATAGCGCCAAGCATATTCGCCTTCGTCGGCCACCGGCGCTTATTTGCATCCCCATCAGTCAGCACCATTATGTTCTCGTTCTTATAATTGCAATGGTCTAATTCACATCCGTCAGTGAAAAGGGGAGACAACAAACCATATACACGCACTCAAGAGAAAGTCGTGCACATGACGCGCGTCGTTGATGCAGCCTTTGAGCTCGTGCTTCTGGCCTATGTAGTTGATTCCGATCTAGCCCAGGCAAGAGCAGCAATCAGTCACCGGTCATGCTAAGGCTCCGATGAGGGAGCGGAGAAGGACATACGCAGAGAGCCTTCTTGCGCCCGGTGCACTTGGAGTATTGGAACATGTGGCGGACGACGTCCTTTAGCCCGCGGTCAACGTCGTCCTGGAATTCCGAACCGACGTGTTGCGACCCGCTCGGACCAACCTCACGACTAGATGAGGCTGCATGGCCATTGTGGTTCTCCTTCCAGTGGTGGTACATAGATTCTGGTGATAATGTTGAAAGATAATGATAATAGTCCAAGCCGGCAAGTTGGTTATAAGTGGATATGAACAAGTCAAGCCGGACACAGAATAGTGCTGGAGAGGTGCTGAAACAAGAGAGAGAAAGCCGAAATCGGTGTTGAGCTGTCACAGGTATAAGTACAGAAGCAAGAGAGGAAGCGGCAGACCCACGGTTGCCGTGCTATCCAAATCCGGAAGCTTCCCTGACCGTGGCAAGCGCTTGGCCGTCTACAGGCCGTTTATGTGTTGTATTTCTACTTTACCCAGTTCCTACATCGAGGTCCGACGTGCGAATGAAAATCTGCATGATGGTGGTTTGTGACAAGAGGAACTTGAGTGCCGATCATGATCGAATGCTCAAAAGTGGGGATGTAGACAGCTATTTTTATATTGCCTCATGCCACAGTCAAAGACAGTCAACCGCCTTTTCAGTGGTGCGCATGGCAGCATGGTCCGCTGTTACCTTACACTACCGTAGGCGGATTGGTCGAGGTTGATTTTGGATTTCCGATTTTGGATTTCGGTCTAGGGTTACGTCGCGTGACCTTCTCAACCACTTTCTCGCGCCCACTCGTTTGCAGTCCACAGACCACAGACCAGGGCTCTGCGTGAGATTACATGTGGCGCACATTGATACAGGGAATATATATGTGCCTTATTTGTCCGTTGACGATATCAGTCCGCCATGTTCGACAACACCGCCACCACGTAATCTTGGAACACCTGGGGAACACCGACGTCGCATACACGCTTTGGATGAGCGAAAGAAGGTGTTCACTATTCTCTTTTTTCTCAGCTTTTGTTATGAGGATGGCGCTTTGCTAACCTGGCAATCCCGCCATCCAGCCCAATGAAGTAAGTTCAATCTTACTTATCCTTTAACTAAGCGCGTCTAATACTTGTTACCCGTGTAGTAAGACGAGCGAGGAGGCCAGAATCTTTACGAAGGTATGCCGTCCGTCGGCAGGATTTCATTGCCTCCGGCTCACCTCACGAGTCACGACTAGAGTCTGAGCAGAAGGGCTTCGTCTTCATTGGTGTTCTTCATGCATATGTCGTCATTCTGCTCGCGCCACCGCTACATTCCGTGGACTCGTCACTTGGCTGCGCGCCGGTGAATGTCGACTTTGCTAGTACGCGCCGGTCGTATTCCTGTCTACACGATGGTATGAGTCATGACCGCCAGACTCGCAAGTTCGGACAGTCGATTGAAATTCTGGACATTGGTGACCACCGTGGGAACACCTCGCTCTGCGGCGGGAGTTTTCTGGTCTCTGGACGCTCCGACGCTGAGTTTGAGTCTTTGAGACGACGCCCTGGCTCTGTGTCAAGCACCCTTTCCTCGGATGCATGACACCGTTGCTTGTAAGTCATCTCTATATCTGTTATTGGTGTTGTACTCACGATTCTTGTAGGATAGATAGTAACACCACGGATCCGCTGCCTGTAAGTACTTCCCGCTGTTCTTTGACATTTTATTACTTCTGTTTTGTTACTTGCAGCCTGGCAGGTTTGATCTTGACACTCTTCGTTCCCCTGGTGATGGCAACTGAGGACTCTTAGCCATGTATCTCTCTTGTCCGAGTAAGTCATCTTCATGTGTGTTTGAATTTTCTAATGTTGTGGCATTTCCAGAAGGTATGGGAGACTCAGAGTACTTATGTGACGGGTTTCCGAGCCTGTGTGTTTGTCTTCTCTCAACTGTGATGACTAGACTCACCACCTGCAAGATAGACTGCAAACGATGGAACCTCGTATGCCGAGTTCGAACCGCGCCGCAATGTTAGTGTTAAGTATATCCTTTCGATTATGTGGACTGCGCAAGAACTCACCCCTTGTTGACAGGAATACTAGCTACATACATTTGCCCGCACTAAACTGACGGACCTCCATCCACCCCGAGAAGAGCCGAGTCCATTGCGGGGAGAGCAGGTTGGGGCGCCAGCAAAGAGCCATAACGGTATCTGATTGCGGAATGAGTATGTCTGAATATCAGACTACTGTATACTTTCGACCGGATGTTCAAATAACGCGTCACGCGGGCCTTCGAACCGAACTTATCCGCTTCCATAACGCATCACGGACCTCAATTTCAGGGTCAGATGGCCTAAAACGGCAAAAATTTCGCTCCCGCCTATGGCGGGACGTCCAAATGCGGTAAGTCGGGGCTCCGTGCCTGACAACGAACTTAGTTCATATAAGTTCGTTGCATAACGCATCACAACCCGCGAACATCCGGTCGAAAGTATACAGTAGTATCAGATATTAAAGATATACACCTTAGCTTAATTTCTGTCTCCTTACCTCGCTTAGAACACAGAACCCCGGGAGATACAGCCCATTTCGTGGTGGAGTGCTGTGGTCAGACGCGATCAGTCAGCATCTCGATCTGGCGGCAAAGTGTTGTTGTGGTGCCTCCAGTACACCCGCATATAAATTTAGTACTTACATACATATATATTCACTATATAAATGTGCGCCACAATCTCACTTGGAACGCAGTGGCCGGTCTGTGGTAGTGGGCGAGCGAAAGTGGTCGAGAAGGTCACGCGACGTAACCCTAGACCGAAATCCAAAATCGAAAATCGAAAATCAACCTCGACCAATCCGCCTACGGTACTTACATATAATACTTACCGAATTTGCAGAGATGTACATGCATACAGGAGAGCTTGAATTCCAACTATGTGATGCAAATAGAATATATGAAGCACACTGTAGTATATACACTTGGGCCTTTGACAGATTGTAGGTTGTGTT
Source organism: Hymenopellis radicata (assembly GCA_015501595.1). NCBI lineage: Eukaryota > Fungi > Basidiomycota > Agaricomycetes > Agaricales > Physalacriaceae > Hymenopellis > Hymenopellis radicata. The sequence continues at coordinate 9,170 of JADNRX010000778.1, forward strand.
ATGTAGATCTAAGGCAACGGCTCCCTACTGCTGGAGAGCCTGTTCAAATGGATATACACATCTGTCCCGAACCCATCCATCGCAATTAACCTCAGATCACCTCCGAAGTATCTGGCATACTAGAGATAATGTCAGTAAGCAAGTGATAAATGAAAGGGAGTGGTGGGTGAAGAGGTACTCACCAATCTTGACAACGGTAATCCGTACCCAAAGCCAGCCATCGGGGCCTTGAAGTCACTAGCATTGAAATCCTCAGCCACACCCTGTCCCTCCATGGTCGTATACATGTACGTCCAGATCAACGGTATAGCGCTTCTCGGTATCCCACCTCCCTCATCACTAATCTTGATGGTAATATCTTCCGTACCCTCCACAACCACCACCTTGATCGGCGGGTAATTCTCGCAATCCACGCCAAACCTTTCCACCACCGCCCGCAGCGAGTTTTTCAATAACTCGAAAACAATGTGGGACAAATGTCCCGGCACGTAGGCGAACTCCAGATGTGGTGGACATATGAGCTGCACAGGCGGACCACGGAACATGGCATAGTGCTCTTCACACACGAACCGCGCGTTCTCGATCGACTCTTGCACGATGTCGTGCACGTTGGCGTTCGTGCAGATGATACCGACGTAGTCCGGATGGGATCCTTGGCTGTTGAGGGCAATATGTTGCCCAATGAGGAATCGAATACCGATACGCGACATGTAGAAACGGTCGAGCCACGCTTGAACGTCCAATCCTATGTTAGGTGCGTTGCAGCTCCGTTTCCACTCAAGAACACCTTGAGCGACGGTGGTGACAGTAGGGTCGTGCCGCGTCTTGATTTGCTCCAGAGTTTTCGTAAATCGAGCATTATAATCCTGCACTTGCGGAGGAAGGCTCAAGGATGATGGTGGAGAGAAATACCGCCGCTCCATGGGTACGCGAAGCTTCAGTTTATTGAAGCCGTTTCCACTCTTTGTTGGAGGATGTGTTGTGTGGTGATACGACGCGTGTAGGTGGGGATTGTTGGCGTAATCTTCTACCATCTGGGCAAGAGAAGGATTGGGTGTAGGCTCGGGTAACAAACCGTCGGATGCAGTGCCATTGAGAGCGCGACGGACGTCCGGAGGCAAGTTTATCGGAGGAAATGTTATTAGCTCCTACACCATGATGAGCCAACGTTCCATAACCATCACAGTTACGCACCTCAAACGACTGGGCATACCAGTTCTTGACCTTTTTTATCGACGGCATATCGCTCAGGCTATGAGGCAGTTCATCGAGTTCCTTGACGCGATGTGCTAGGCGCACGGGCAACTCCTCTGAAATCCGAGTGAGTCATATTCCGGTCACTGTCGCACACGACGTACCCGCTAGGAACTGGCTCGCCTTCAACAACGTCCCCTGCGATGGATTCTGACCAAACAGCACCATCTGCTGCAGCGAAACTGGGATACATTAAATCTGGAAAAAGCAGACAATAGGGTTGCATACCTCCCGTCTGCGGAATGACGCAAAGTGGTGTATCTTGTCCCATAGGCTGGGCGTTATGCGGAACAAGGCAGTCATCCTGGGCTCATCAGTGGTCGCGCAGTGGTCGTCGTTGTATGCGCCGTGCTCTCCGTCGTCGTGGAGGTAGAAAGCAAAGTACTGGTGTGGGGGAGCGGGGAAGCCCTGATTTCATTTCACATGTTATATATCACGTGTCCACGAATCGCCGTGAAGCCGATTGGCTGCGCGTAAGTAATGGCGATCGTCATTCTCATCTCAACCAAGGCTCGGTCTGCCTCGACTGGCAGTAGTCTGGCCGATTACGCTACTTGCTCGTCGTTCTCATCTCGGTTTCATGCCCGCCAAGGCGCGCCCATTCATCAACAGAGTCTTCCCACCACCTGCGGTCACGGCAGTCCGTTGTCTTTCCGATCCGTTCAAAGTCCGTGTATTTCCGCAAGCTTCACAAGTCTTTGAGGAATGGGAATACTGGGTGACTTTCCATAACACTGTGTAGATTAAATTCAATCAAAGGTTGAGAAAAAGCTGTCTTGCCGAGCCCGCCGACCGTCCTAAAGGGTCTTCGGCGCTGCTCGCTCCACTTTTGATGGCAAAACAGTGTCTTCAGATTTCGAGTCTGAAGGAGGGGTGCGCACCCTCCCTCCAGACTCAGATGTAACAAAATGATAGTTTGCACATCCGAATTCGGCAGAAGGGAGGCGGCATCGCGTCGGCATGCCGTGTTCATATCCCAATATGATTCAATGTGGATATAACGGGCACCGTGACTGCTGCGCCACTATTCAACAACATCGCGGTGTTTGCTGGAGCCTGACTGAGCCAGAATGGCCCCAATAATTTCACCTGAAACAGTGTGAATTCAGTACTGAGGCAATACAACAGCCTCCTGCTAGCTAGGTAAACTGGAGAGTCCTTATTTCTTGTGATTGTAGATAAACAGGCTTATGGTTTACATTCTGACTAGATACTCACAATGATAACTGCCCCTGACCTGTTTGAAGATGATTTTGAATCTAAAATCGTTATGGAAAGTTATCCACTCAACGCCGCCAGAGTGTGCTACAAGCATTCAGCCTGTCAATCTATGTGTAACGCGACGGTAAATTCACGTCTGGAGTGCTAATTTCTTATTAGAACAGAGGCCTCAACAACAAGGGTTGGAATCAGTCAAGCACAGTTCTACATCTCGTTCCGGTTTACATTTCACCTCTGATCCGAACATATCAAGCCGGGAGGGCGCAACGCGGCCGAGACTCGTCCCGCTCAAGGAACGGCATTTTTCTAGTCTCGGCCTTCCGTAACGAAGTGAGTGGACCGTTCCTTCACACGACGGCCTCTGACCTAGGTTTGCCCGCGCATACTGAAAGACCAAGCTAGAGGTGATGGACTATGTCTCCATGTCAATGGGAGACAGACAAGTTCTATTAACTCTGGATGGTGTCTATTAGTATTAAGTTTAATTCTATGTCGGACATAGCTCTCAGGCGGGCACAGTTATGGGGCTTCCATTGTTCTGCCTACTAGTACATTGAAATGTGGAACCAGGCGCTGCGGATAGGCCCGTTTTCATGACGCCTCGTTGCCTGAATTGTCGCGAAAAGCTCATCACGCTCTCTTGGCCTTTCAGCCATCGCCTCAGCGCTTTCTGGCATGCTACATAGTAACCCAAGCCAGCCGGAATCGTGTTTCAGTGCTTCGACCTCCACGAACCAGGGCGTCTAGACTCCTGCAATCCAGGACGTTTGCTAGGGCGTACCTCCTGCTTCTGCTCGCCTTCTCCAGGGACTTGGGCCACTAACGCGTCTCGCTTCAGCGCCACAAGACTAACGGGGTTGGCCTCCAGCTATGAACCTTTCAGCGATCCAGAAAGCTTGAGGAAGACGGACTGAAGCTCCCTCTGTAAAACAAGGGTAGGAACTCTTTGCTTGCCCACATGACGGAGCGCGTCGTGCGGACTGGAGTCGATTCCTAGGTGCCTGAAAGCTTTCAAGTCGTTCAGTAAGGACGGACCGTGCGTATGGTCCAGAGAACAGAACGGCTCTAAAAAGCTCAGAGTCTACTTATTTGTATTTGGCGAATGATCCATGCGGATGGACTCGGCCTTTGGCATTGTCAAATTGGCAATGAACGCCCGTCAACGATGTAGTACGTAGATATTATAGACGACTAGGTTTTGTATCGAATAGATAGAGCAGTATTATAGTAAAAGTAACATTTGCCTTCCAGCGAACCCTCTCCTTGCTTTGCCTCTCTTCGTCATTCGGCTTCCACATGCGCACACTGCTTCTTGCGAACACCCTCCTCCTCCTCAGGCTCCTCACCATCCTGGAACGCCCGTTTCGGAGGATGCTGAGCAGCCGCCTGAGCTGCGTCAAACTCAAAGATCACGTCCCTCACCGCTTTGTACCCAACCCGAGACTCGGACAACCGTTGATGGATAGCCAGGAAGCCATTATGTAGGCACTGATAGTATCCTCGTTGGAAGAACTTTGAATCCCAGCGCGTCAAGGACCGGAAATCGGGGTCGAGCGGTTCCGTAGCCTCAACGTCCCGGTAGAGTCCAATGAGAACGTCGAAACATCTCAACCCTTCGACAAGAACCGATCCCCCTGGAACTCGCCCATACAGCGCAGTGAGAGCATCGACAGCGGGCCTAGCGTTGTTGTAGTCAAGGAGAAAGCCGCGGCGCTCGGGTGAGCCATCCTTCTTGAGCTGGTCACGATAATACTGAACATCGCGTCGGATTTGGGCCGTCTCAGCGGCGTTTACACAATCCGGGACGTTATCGAATAAGAACCGGACGTATATCCATAGCGCGGCTTCGAGGTCGTGGGCGAAATTGTGCCGGAAGAACGGCTTCCTAATGGCTTTTTCGTTCGGAATAAAATAATGGGATCGGCTTGCATACTCGACAGCCATGTAGCCTGGAGTACCCTGAAAGGTTGTCTAGCACAAGGTATAAGTATATGTTTAGAAAGACTTACAATTATGGATTTCTCGGTGAAGCGGGCATCGTAAGGTCGTGCATATTCAAGGTCCGAGATCTTCAGTTGCCAGCCATTGGCCGATGGATACATTAAACAGTTCCCGGAACTGACATCGTGATGGGTAAAGCGTGCAAGGCGCATATAATAAAGGCCTAGCAGATGTCAGTTTGGAGCAAGTAGAAGAGAAAGTTGCTAGACAGTACCTTGAATGAGTTGAGCCATTCCCAGAGCGAAAGTCGCATAACCAGACAACCTGGATATGCAGCAGCACTCCTCCTCAAATACCACTCTTCTGTGAGTTTTCGCCTGGAGCTTCGGGAGATCTTTGGGTGCCTCTATATCCTTACAATCATACGATGCGGAATAGGTCATCATGCTAAAGTCAGACTCAGGCACAAGTGCCATATCGACCGCGCCGTTGAACTCGACAGCCGCATCCAATGCGATCGTCAAAAAGAATTTTTTCGCGTCTTCTGCCAGCAGACCCGTCGTACCCAGAGGACATTCGTCGGCAGGTACGCCAACTTTGTCCAAGTCCCGAAGCGCATCAAAAATTGCCGTCTGGATTTCCAGCTCGCCTTTCACAATCGACAATGGCCAGAAATCTTTCAACACCATTCTCTTCCCTCTGCGAGCCATGGTCTCGGGCTCCAATTCTGTCACTGTCCATACCCGCGGAGCATGAGTAACGACGTCAAGGTTTTTGAGTTGGGCAAGAGGTCGGCCGAGCGTCTGGTAGATTTTGGCGCCAATATGGAATCGATACTGAGTGTAGCCATAAGCGTCGACGCGAACGCGCGTGATGGTCGGATCGTAGCCGAGTTCCTCGCGAGAAGCAAACATCATGAATATCAGAAAGCGTATGAGATGTTCCGGTTCCTGCAGCCAATGAGTTACATACTTAAATGTGGATCATAAGACAAGCAACTCACTGTGTGGTAGTCAAAGGGACTAGAAACGGCGATGTGGGATCGCGAGAAGTGGAAGAAGGTCATGGTCTTGCCCACAATTGTGAAGGCGGTCATAGAACGACGAGCGGGATCAGAGTAGAGTATGTGACTAGCCGCCGCGACAATGTCGATTTGTGTCTATGAAAACATGCTCAGTTCAAACACGCCAGAAGTTGAAGTAAGTAATGCGCACATCTGGATGGTAGTCATACGACTTTCTAAATCTTGCGACAGAACTGATATCTTCGAGGGGAGCATCGTCACGTCGTCCACCTTCGCCAGTCAACGACGATACAAGAACGAACTGGGCGTTTGTCTCGACAGGTTTCTCGAGAAGTGCGGAGTTCATGGTCCGACCGGGGTTGGATATCATCCTCGCTGTAGCACCGCCCAGCTTGTCCTTGCCCGCGTCCCAAGACAGACATATCTCATGGATCTTGTCTGCAATGGACTGCAGATGAGCGAATCTCGCATCCTCTGTCATGGCGTCGACTCTGATTTTGGCCCATCGTCTCTTTCTCAAAAGCCTGGACTCCTGCAGTTTGGAAATGACGTGGGAAACAAGGTCCTGGTTGTCCGTTTCGGTAAGCCTATGAATGGCGAGGTGGTTGTCGGTGAAGGCAGTGGTGGAAAGAGTAACCGAATTATGAAGGATTTTCTTGTTGAGAATTTTGACCTGATCGCTGAGAGGACGCCGCGGCGAATCCATGGACGCGGTTAAGACGTGGATGTCGATCCTGAGGGTGGTGGTGAATGAGGTCTACGAGGTAGTGGACTCGTTATGAGGTGAATGCTCGTAGACAACAAAGAACACTGTGCATGCCAGTGTTGTGACGGCTTCACAATGAAGCACGTGGTTCCGTGTTTGCCACAATAGAATAGCAGACAGAACAATGGCAACCCAAAAAGGCAACGGGTAAACTGTGCGCGCCTTAAGATCAAAGGCGAGGTAAATCGAAAACCACCTACGCCAAATTATATCGCCATTACAGTAACACAGCCTGTAACTGGTATCATAAAGTTGGTGTCTGCAGTTGTGGAAGCTAATTCAGAGGTCAGCCAGCAAACAGAGACAAGTAAAAAGACCGCTGACACGAAGCTTGAAAGTCATCTTTTTTTTTGACGAGTCCGAGCTGTCCAGTCGGCATTGACGCGTTGGCTGAGAAGAGAAAGTTGAACCTAAAACAATGTCCATACGACAGCCAGGCGGAAGAGACTGTAATCGATGTAAAATTGCAACCGAGACGAGTGCGCCGCTAGTGCTGAGTTCTGTCTTTTGTCCTTCGAGACGCCATCCGTTTTTCTTCGGCGATACCCATAGTACCCCAAGGCTTGTAAGAGCAGTCTTTGCAACTGAGCTCGGTCAAATGTAATCAGGTGAACTCACCCACCATTGCAGCCTGTAGGTTTGCTACTAGACTCCGTCGCGGACTTGACTTGCTCGTGAGCATGTCTGCAGGTAATACTTTTTCATAAGTTCAAGGTTAAAAGTCATAGCTGGCGCTTTGACTCCACGTCAAGACCTCTGGTCCCATCTGGTCCAAAAAAATCAATCCTTCCTTCCTTTCGAGATGACTTTTTAGTGGGCTTACAAGTGAATTCGACAGGCTGAGCCATGTTGAATGTTTCTGGCGCCGCTCATGAGTCTTCTCAGCAGTTCTCAGCAATCTTCGTACCGTTCCGGACACGTTCCTGGGAGTCAGAAGTAAACGTAGCAAACTGATCGACATCACGGCTTTTCCCTTCCCTTTCCTCAATAGCACTGCATATCGTTGATGATCCAACGCTAACGGCGCGTCCCACCAAACTTCGCTTTCTCCGGTGAGCGTCTCCGCTGCAAATGCAGAGTTCGACTTGAGCGGCCGCGAGAACAGAGAGCCACATGTAGGTCTCACAAATCCTGCCATCACATTCGCCCGGGACCATCAGCGCTCGGAGCTGGCATTGATGTTGATTAGACGCGTGTCTACAGAGGGTTTGAACAGTTCGTGTTTTCTATATGGCTGTTACATTGAACGCGCGTCGACGCATTCATAATGTTGTTGAAAAGGAGTCGCTATTATCCGTTAGATTCGGTATCATCGTTACAAGTAGACGCTATAGCTGGCTCGTTCCAATCGTATCGTGAGTATACATTCTTTCAAATTACATGAGTGCTGAAGACAAGCTTGACCATAGGACTCCTACTACCCCGCTTTCTTATATCGTACTCGTAGTCCTGGACACCGATAAGATATTATGTTCTCCAGCGCCGCATTGCTGACCGATGCGACGTTGGCAAACACACTATCTTCTGCTCTCGAGACGAATCCTCTTAACCATCCTCTTCGCCTTAATCCGCGCACCAAGTGTGAAATGCCAGCTCAGCATCTTCATCACGGATAACGTCAATGAGTACATCGGAGAAGATAACTGCCGAGAGTATCTTCTGCCCGATCTCCCAATGACCGTAGACGTGTCGGCCTCTCATCGTCAGATGAAGCGGTCGTGGCTCGGAGTAGCGCAGTACGTCCTGGACAACATTTATGTCGCTGAAGTGGTTAGCAAAACATGGCATGGACAGAGACTGCGTCGAGCATGTAATAGCGCTTGCATGCTCGACGCAGTCTCTCTCCAAGAGCGGCAGACGTGCGAGAGCGCCTGCGAAACGTTCGTTCGTTCGCCGTCGCTTTCGGGTGTAAGTTCATAGGCGGCTCTGCTGATGGATCGTCGGCGCAAAATCGATGGCGTTCCACTCTGCAAATTATGGGACAGTGAGCGGTTAAATGTGCAAGAGAGGCAGAATAGCAGCTTACTACGAGGTTTGACAAAAACATTCAAAATCATTGTTCCTCGCAAAGCGTTATCCACAGGCATTCCGGAGCCAGACCGGTGATAATATCCATAATGATACATCCTCCGAACGAAACTTCCCCCACAATCGAAATGAGTGTAGCCACACTGCTCAGCATGCAGTATGAGTTTGTCCAGCTCGTATTCGGGGAAATATTTCATGTTCGTGGACGTCCCCAAAATGACGATCCCACCCGAACTTGATTGAAGCTCTGAAGCAGACTGTATAAACCCGCGTAACAGTTCAGCGACAGGACCTTCGCCTCTTGCGCCACGGGGATTGAAACCAGATGACAGCATCCTTCGGGCAATCGGGATGCTCGTCGAAGAATCTTGACAGGCATCGAGCGTCCGCCCGCCAAGCATAAATGTGGTCGCTCAATGTCTGCCAAGTATCCCCGAGTCCAGAAAGGTAAGTCAGAAACTCCTCGAGGTCGTGGTGCACTGTGTTCAGTGTAAATCTGAGGGTTCCCGGCATACCAGAAGACAAAACATACTTGTCAAGTAGTCAGCATGAGAGTCCCGGCTTTGTTTCATCGCAGAGATGATATCCTTCAGGCGAGCAGCCTCCCCGCCTTTCTCATAGTAGGTCGCAAATACGCCATCTAGCGAGCCTCTGGCGACACCCAAGGCCAGCGGTAGTGTTCGGTGATTTGCCTGCTCCCCAACGAATAACACACTCCGCCTCTTATCAAGCAAGATGTCATTCAAAGCCTTTTCAGTGTCGGCGGACAGGAGAGTTAGATCAGCCTGTGGAGAACCGGAACCCAAAACATCTGTAATCCAAGTAGGGGTCTGCATGCGGCTGGGAGATTTCATGCGCACCTTTCTCATCGACGGCTGTGGCAAGAATATAGGTTTCGGCGGCCCTGGTCACGGTATTGGCGTCGGTGGTTGCAGACGGCAATGTGGATGATGTGGAAGTCGCGGCGGCTGATACGGCGTCGGGCGTTTTCTTCGTCTTCCTCTTCGCCTTGTACCACCAATTTGGTGCTTTGCCTTGTGCACCTCCTCCCTCGGCCCAGCATCTATCAGCAGTGTGTCCTTTCTTCCCACAATTGCTACACACCACAGACGCTGTTGTCGATGAAGAAGTGGATGCTGCTGATTCGTCACAGAGGCGTTGAATAACCAAGGGGCGATATTCAAGTTAATGGACTCACCTCGGATGAAACCCATTAGACTGAGGAGGACGTCGTCGTGTTCAGAACAGTGTGTGGGTACATCGTGACTCGATGGCTTCACACGCCGTCGAAAGGTACAGAGCGGCTGTCAAATGACTCAAATCCAATATTAGCAAGTATAAGGATAAGAGTCTGGATTCTCCAACAGAATTCCCTCCTCGGCCATCAGCGAAGACGGTGTCGCATGTTGAGGCGGATCAAGGAAAAGAGGATGGTCAAGTCGATCCATCTCGAGACCATGGCGGAAGGTAGCGTGTTTGCAAGCGCCACATTGCTTCCGTGAAGATAGACGTGGTGTTTAAGTTATCGTTGAACCCTTGGGAAATTGATTTTAAACGATGCCGACCGTCATTGTCAAAACATCCCAAGCCTGTTACCGAGATGATCTTGCCGCTCCCGAAATCTGCAAGAATGCCAGTATCAGTAATGCAACGAGGGCAAGTTGGATCGGAAGAATTGTCGACCGTTGTGTTTTATGGCGTCGTCCGATAAAACCATTGCACAGAAGCCAACTTCTGAATGCCCGTGCCAGCTGCAGCCCTCGAAATTTCCACAGCTATTCGGGGACCTTTACCGAAGACTTACAGGCTGATGTCCCACGACTGTGGATATCAAGTACAGTAACATTGCTCTAGTAGGTTCACATACAAGCTTGAGAATTTGAGAAAGGAGCAGAAGAATTCAGAGATCCGCAGGCCACCGTCATTGTCGATTGTCTCACTCTCCGAAAGCACGTCGAAGAGAGCGTCTTCATCTACCTCGAGCGCCATAGAAGTGCTGTTACAAGATAGAGTATACACTGGAGAGCCTTCAGTCTTGATAGCAGTGACACGCCAGTTGCCGAGCGACGGATGACGGAACTTGAGAGTGAGGAAGCGGTATGGTGCTGGCATGAGGACAGCGGCATGCTTAGGACCGATGACTCTCTGAATGTGGATATCTAGTAAGTCTTGAGATAGCGCTTGAGAGGGAGGAACACGATTAGAGGGATTGCTGCGGTGATTGACAACCCAATCCGAGGCACTACGAAGGCAAACTGTCAGTTAGGGCCAGGAGCCACTCATGCACTCACAGTTCCCTCAACCGCGAGAAGTAAGCCAGATAGGCGGCTTCGCTCTCCCATTCAACATAGTTCTCGCGAGAAAAGGATAGACGCAGTGAAGGCATAGCTGCAGTGGCACATGTAGCTACGACAGACATTAGCGTGGGCAAAGATCAACATGAAGGCTACGTACCCGTTAATGGTCGTTGCCTCGGTCGTCCGCAGATACCCATCGTACCATACGAGAGCGGCTTGCACCTGAAGCATACTATCTGTCCCAGCGGCATCCGGGTCGACTTCACGAAGATTACTAGGCCCATTCTCTTGGTGCCCCTTCAATGCTGGATTGCTGCGAAAAGCTCATCACGCTCTCTTGGCCTCTCAGCAATCGCATCTGCGTTTTCCAATTGCACTTTAACAAAGAAGAATCCTTGCTCAACTGCCTCGTCCATCGACATGCTCCTGGGCGGGAAACTGTTGGTAGCGAGCGACGCCATGAGTGTACGTGGTTGAGATTGATCAAGCGATCGAGCCCTCTGAAATGATCCATAGGGTCACAGCACAGTAATGAGTAGTGTGTATTGTGCATGTAAGTTTGAACACGAGAAAAGAGTGTAGTTACTAGCACAACCTTGAGACGATAGAAAATGTGACATAGAATTCATACAAATAACGGCTTCGTCGATATCGATTCGCTTTAGCGGGGCGACCTGACTGATAGGCTTAGAGGTGTGAACCTTCCAAGGCCAAGGCGCGGAAAAATGGCGAAGAACTTGAAGACAGACTGCAGTTCTCTGTAGAACGAGGGCAGGAAATCCTTGTCCGCGCACTTGAAGGAAATGGCCAGTGCTTACTGGCGTCGATCCCTCCACCTGCTTGTAATATCTGGTGACGTGCTTGAAATTTCCGAAGCCGCACAATAAAGAGAGGCCGTAGTAGTTCCCGTACCTGGCGCAGGGAAATACCAAGAGTTCTCGCCAATGCTGCCGCACTGTGGGCGCGAAACTCTATCCGTGATGGATGACGGAACAGCTGTCAGCAACTAGCAGTACAACCAAAGCCCAGATTCTATGTCGTGAAGGTAATTACACCGAAACCAGCGTGTAGTCTCAGGTTTCTGAGTTATGGCGCTGTGTTTCTGGCATCTCGACATCTGAATCCTGCGTGAGGCGGCGCGGGGCTGTCGTGCCGACGGAAGAAACAAATAGTTAGGGCATTGGTATTCAACGTTCAACCGCCATGAAGCCTGACGTTCCCTGAGCGTCAAGTCAGACAAGCAGAACGGAAGGGATGAGTCGGAGAACTTACAGGCTCAACGTTGAACGACTCGGCACCATATGGACGCGCATATTCGAGATCCGAAATCTTAGTTTGCAGTTCACCTGATGAATCCTTTCCAACGAGACAGTTGCCGGGACTGATAGCTCGATGGACATATCCAGCTAGACGTTAAAGACATGGGGCCTGATAAGAATTGTTTGAACACAATGATATAGACGAGGTTGTGGATGTAACAGCGTACCTTCCTGGACCTCAACTATCTCTAAAGAATACTTGGCGTAGTCAAGAAGTTCATATAACGAAATGCGATTATGCTTGAAGGGAAATCTGCGGTTGGTTCGCCGCTCGCGTAGGATGATTGTCGACAGGTGCATCCACAATGCGGGAGTTTTGTCTCTTTTGTTACCTTCTGCAAGTAAGGAACCCGGTATAGTAGTCCCAGATGCCACTGGAGCCGATTTTCGTTTGGAGACCTGTATATAGCCAGGCTAGGGGCGAGATCGAGGTCTGCAAGTCGTCCCGAAAACATAAGCCCCACGTTGTCTATGACTCCATTCAACGAGTGAAATCTTGAGGCGGTCGGCCAGTCCAGTATGGTGTTTGCGTGCCGCAAGCGCATCGTCCAGCCCTTAAGCGCCAGAATGCAGCGACATTCCTAGCTTTTGCTCCTTTGCAATCGGAGACATTCACGCGTCTTTGAGAACAACGCTATCCATACCGACGAAGGTGGCGGAGGTCAAGTCATATTCCCGGACACTTCATACTCGTGTGGCACGATTCATCATGCACGAGCACCGGATACAGCCTCAAACTGGCACTGAATGTTGTTCTCTGGTCGCGGATTTGATTAACACGGAGCTCGGCGAACCTCATGAAGATAAACGAAACGCACAAGAGTTCAGGCGACTACCAATGATCAATCAGATTGGAACCGACAAAGAATGTTGGAAGACTACCTGGTGAGGATTTGCGTGTGTGAGGACAAAGAAGTGACGCTGAGCGTGGCGTGACTTTTGGCTTTACAGCGAAGCCATGTTTGCCACATTGATAGTGAGGTACGCGCCTTCATGTCGTAATTTCACCTAGCAGTTCCCTTTGGTCTACTTCTCTTCTCAGCCACGTGTAAAATTTAATCTGGACAAAGCGACTCGTTACCCCATCGCAGGAAGCGCGATTTCCAGTCCTTTTGTTAGTTGCTCTTTTCCCAATTGGCCAAAACGACTACACCAACCAACTTTTGCACATGAACTTAGGATATGGAATGAAGTATTTCCTGTCAATAAATCAGCTGAGTGGAAATTGCCGGTTACTTGACAAGTTAAACATCCGTCTCTAGGATGGAGTCGGAGGTAAAGCGTGTCCGGCCCTGATCATATCTGCCTTTGACCACACATCAACTTGACATCAACGGTCACGGCTCTTCGACAGCACCGCATGTCAAGTCCATCAATCTAAGTAACGGCACACGTCCCACCAAACTTGCTTGTCTCCGCTAGACCACCACACCCCAAGTGCATGCCCTCGCCACCCCAATATCAGGACCTGCACATCTCCTTCCCCGCATGGCCCGGCTGGGACACCCCCAGCTCTCCCTGTCGCGCCTTTCCGCTGCGAATGCAGTGAGCGGCTACGAGGACGGCTGCACGTGTAGGCTCAGCGGCATCCCACAACCACCACCCCGGGGAAACTGCAAGTTCACTCAGCGTAGCCGTCGACTCCGCGTCGCACGACGACTACAGCTCCGATTCGCCCGTCTTTCACGCCGTCACGTCCTCGGCGACATCCCTCGCCCTGAAATTCGCGTTCAGAGAGGATCTGATGCCAGCGCTCTTCCACGAAGCGCACATGTACACGACCGCACCTCCGCACGGTGCAAGGGCGCGCGGTGCCGTGGTGCTGGGGCTTCTTCGTCGGCGTTTCGCATGTCACGGACGAACGCATCGGGTGTCTCGTGCTGGAGTACTGGGGGCAGGCCCTGCCTGCCCGGTTTTGCGACCTCGAAAAAGAGCTCAGGTACGCCTCGAGGCTGCTGCTGTATTTAGGCTCCTCGCTGATGGGGCCAGGATGAATATCTTGAATAAACTCGGAAGACATACATCGTGTGGCGTTACACCATGGTGATGTAGGTAGCCTTACGCGCTGCAGACGT
>JADNRX010000779.1:0-23093 GCA_015501595.1 Hymenopellis radicata
GCCAGTGCTTGTTAGACCGAAGTTGAGAATGCATCGATAACGCTTCAGGTATATAAGAAGACATGTCCGCATAAGTGTAAAGTCCCTTGACGGTGGACACTGCAGAACCAGGATTTTGGTAGAGAGACCTTCTGGCAACGGACAATACTACCGGCCAACGTACATGCTCTCATGTCACACACTATCTGGTCTTTCCTCGGCACCACAGAATCAAGTGTGTAGGACTGAACGCCAAGATTTGCTTGACGAGAAGTCATGAGCCACCTGAGAGTTGTGGCGGGTGCTTGTGTTATCGGTAATAGGATAATAAAATTAAATATGCTGAACCCAGCAAGACAAGAAGCTTTTCCAGAACGAAGAATATCATCTTCGGCGACAGTCCGTGGGTTCTCCAAGTGTTGGTTATCGATTCAGCGTCAGAGACCGAGTCCGTAGCATACTATAACAGTCTTCGCGGCGTCCACATGTATTATGTAAGGATAATTTCGTTTAGCCGATGATGGCGCAGAAACAAGGCTTCGACTCCGAGAGCATGGGTCTTCAGCAAGCGGTGCCAGAGCGCCTCCGAATGGTATACACCGGGATAAGTAGTAACATGGCTAACCATGATCCCCAGTTATTTCCAAGCAGTTAACCGAACCCAAGCGGAGAGGGGAGAGCAGCCAAGTTACTTGGTTAGTGCTGTCTGAAGCGGATGTACCTTAAGCTACAGTGATATATCGTAAGCGAAGCTGGTGGCTTCTAGTCCCCGATTCTTAACAGTCATAACCATTGCCGTGTCTATGCTGTCCGCCTTGTACTGATGTTATTGCAATTTCCTATATGCACCACAATATTGCCATTTGGACTCATAATACAATGGAAAATCATCCACTGTGTGTGGCGCACCATGCTCGGGTACGTCACATCCGTCAAGCAGTTGCGCTCTTATGCACAGCTGCTTTGGCAAAGGAGGGCCGAACGGTTCGTGCGAGCGAGCGGGTGTTCCATGATGAGCAAGGGCCGCTCACCTTGAGTCAAATAATCAGACCCACTATATAGATGCATGCAGATCCCAGACCAGCACAGAGTCATGAGTCATGATGCATGATGGCTTCAACGTGGTCAACAACGGGTACATATTGAAAGCAGATCTGCAAAGTTGTTCAATGAGTACCTTCGTCAGAACCACCCATTTCGCCATGGATCAGCACAAGTGAAGCCTCTAGTCAGAGTTGCCACAGGTGTAGGAGAGTACATCCAATGATCCATGACATCGTGCGGAGTGTTAAACCCCGGTCCGGTGTACAGCCACAGGCTGCGAAACGCAGCGGCCTTCACGGCCTGGAAGATAACTAGTATGCGGGTCAAGACGGAGCAGAGACATTTAAAACACAATTTTTGACAGCAGCCCGCCACCAGCGCGAACATAATCCACCTCCACGTGACTGTAAGTGAAAAGAGAAACGGATCAAACCGGGTGGCCAAAAAAACGGGAATCTTTGCGGGGAAACGTAACATAGCGTTTCCACCAACCCTTTTCTTTCTCGAGAGAAAGAATCGGGGATTTTCGTCCGCCTGGACCTGACAAGTCCGCTCATCAGTCTTGGCATTGATGCCAAGCAAAAATTAAAAATAAACGTCTATTTTTGACAACATGATACAATTTCTCGCACTGAGAATCGATACGAAGACTGATGAAGAGTCTCACTGTGCCAACGCATTGAATACAACGATGATATATATAATCCACAAGATAAATAGCCACCATAAATAACTACAACCATGCATCATGAGGACATGGGATAATCCTTCGTTCTCTCGTCACTCAGCCCAGTGGAGAGTAGAGCCCCAATAGCCATTGAAGGCCTTGCCGAGCGCGGGGAGTCTGTAATCGAAGAGGAAGTGGAAACCGGGACGGTGGTTCTCTATCCCGGGGCGGCGACTGGGACGCTCGGAGACGCTTTCGCGATTCACTCATCGGTGCTAATGTGTATGGTGAGTGACCGCGATGATGATAATGATTTCGTTTCGGTAGCGGATCATCACGAGAGGAATGCGGTGGAGAGTGCACCGACGCAGATGGTGTGGGAAGGTAGTAGTCATGATGCATCGGCGGGGATGGCGGGTAGGTTATGTGCTGTTGTGCTTCGATGAGCGTGCGACAGAGTGCAGCACGATTGGAATGGGATTGCTCTTCTGCTGTCTTGGCGTTGAGCATGGCAAGCAACATGTCACGGTCTCCGTCGCCTTTGGCGCGATATGCACCCAAGATTTCGCGCAGTGAAGGTGGTGAAGGCTACAGCACTGGTGAGTATTAGAACACTGTGAACTTAGGGGGCACTGACCTGGTTGACCAGCTCGCGCGCAGTAGCAAAGAGATCGATGTGAGCAGACATGGGTAGAGCGGCTTCGGGGAGGAACTCACAAACTGGCTTCATATTTAAATGCATACTTGGGCTTGGCCTTGGCATTTCTCTTGGTATACAAAAATAGCCCATCTTAAAATAAGTGTTGCGATATTCGGACACGAACACAGCTCTCGCATTGCTCTGTTCTGCAACGACCATCACGACTTACGTTGTGGCGCCTACAGCAATTCCGAGATGTGACAGACAGTATGGGCATCGAATGTCAAGTTGGTGGCGAACCTGACCGAAATTGGCATCGGTTCATCACGTGCGGCGCTGTGCGCTAAATTCGGCTCTGCCAGCCTTACAGCTCACTGGCAACTGTCACCGGCAGTCTAGACTGCACTGTGTTCACTCCATTCAATTCGATACTATATCCGCGCAGCAAAAGCTTCAACCAATCACGTTGCAACATCTCGAAGGTGGTATAAATCTTGGGTTATCCGATACTTACAACTTCGAATTCCCTATTCAACTCCTCGCTCTTCAAACTTCATCCCGTACGAATGCTGTACTTTATGCCCAATGGACTCGTCGTCCCATATGACGGGGACTGTGTTCCTTTTTGAAGATGTTTCTCTCTGTGAACTGCCATACACAGAAGACTTTATGGTCGCGGCCCGGTTCCAGGAGCCAAGGCCCTCAAGTCGTAACGCCAAGGCCGCATTGAGGCAATCAAGACTTTAGAGAGACTGGTACTTAGTAACGACAAAACGCTCCAGGTTCATTGCCGCGTACATCTGGTGGTGAATCATTCGGAAGACTTGGACGTCGTCGTCTCTGTAAGAAGCTCGCTATAATTTCAAGAATACATGCATGTTGTCCTCTTTTCTTTCAACATTTAAAAAACCAAAGCAGGGGAGTCGTCGTACATCTAGGAGAGCTTGTTTGGTGGTGGTGGAGGGGACTAGTGGATTTCACTCACTGCGCGATTATGTCAGTGCATCGCGAATTGACCGGCCCTAAAGATCCTGAGCGTTCATCAAATTTCCCTCACACAACTTCTCTAGTTACCATGGCTAGCTTCGACAGACCCAACGTCTACAATGTTTCTGTTACGGATCGTCCCGCCCCCACTGCTCCAGACACTCCTTCAGAGACCGAAAAGCTTTTATTGGACTTTCTTTGGTCGTATCGCGTCGGTGGAGAGTTCATATACAGGTCAGCTCGTTCGTGACGCGTCAACATGCGGTTAATGGCTAGCAGGGACAAACTTCGTGCCAACCTCCTCTTGAAACAGAACGTCCTCGAGGTGGATTTAGGTCACGTCGGGCTCTACAATGACGAACTGTCCCATGCCATCCAGGATCGCCCAGCCGACGTCCTTCCTTTGTTCGAGAATGCGGCCACTCGTGCTGCCAAAACCATTCTCTTTCCTCTCGCCGGAGACAAAACCGTAGATGACCTTTCGGATAGCCTTAGCAAGGTTCAAATAACTTTGCGATCTAGTCTCAACCTTCTGCAATTCCGCGACCTCACCGCAAATACCATCAACAAGCTTGTACGCGTCCCCGGTATCGTCATCTCTGCATCCGTACTCTCCTCGCGTGCTACCAAACTTCATTTCCAATGTCGGGCGTGTGGTCACGTCAAAATCATGTATCCTCCAAGTGGTGTTGGTGGCGTGGGTGGGGGAAGCGATAGAGGTGCTCCACGAGTATGTGAGGCCCCTCAACCCGATGGTCAAAAGAAAGATTGCCCTATGGACCCATATCTCATCATACACTCCAAGTCGACTTTCGCCGATCAGCAGACACTCAAACTCCAGGAAGCTCCGGATATGGTTCCTGTTGGCGACTTGCCGAAACACATGCTCCTCTCGACAGACAGGCATCTTACTGGAAAAGTTGTTCCGGGAACGAGAGTTATCGCAACCGGAATCTACTCCACCTTTCAAGCTGCACGAGAGGTAGTTTCCTCATTTCTTGTATCACCCCCCAAAGCTCATAAAATATTAAGAGGAATGCTGGGGCCGCAGCTACTCGAAGGCCTTATATTCGTGTCGTGCATCTAGAGTTGTCGTCTCCGGCTGCTGGCGGTAGTGGTTACAATCCTTTCGGCCTCCAATTTACCCCGGAGGAAGAAGAAGAGTTCGGTCAAATGGCGCGAAGCGAGAATTTCTATGAGCGTTTTGCGAAGAGTGTCGGACCTAGTATTTATGGCAGTCTCGGTGGGTGCCCTTCTTTCTGGCCCATACGTTATCTGACTGGTTGAACAGATATCAAGAAGGCCATAACGTGCCTACTCTTTGGTGGCTCAAAGAAGGTTCTCCCAGATGGCATGCGATTACGGGGCGATATCAATGTCCTTTTACTTGGTGATCCTGGAACGGCCAAGAGTCAGCTGCTCAAATTTGTTGAAAAGGTCGCCCCCATCGCCGTATACACCTCCGGCAAAGGATCCAGTGCTGCTGGTCTGACAGCCTCTGTGCAGAGGGACACCGCTTCGGTAACAAGTTCGTGCATTAGAGTCACCCTTGCCGGCTAACTGTGGCTTTCTAGAGAGAGTTTTACCTCGAAGGCGGTGCTATGGTCCTTGCTGATACGGGTGTCGTGTGTATAGACGAGTTCGATAAAATGCGCGATGAGGATCGCGTGGCTATCCATGAGGCCATGGAGCAGCAGACCATATCCATTGCCAAGGCTGGCATAACAACAGTGCTCAACACGCGAACAAGTGTCCTTGCTGCCGCAAATCCCGTCTTCGGACGATATGATGAAGGACGCAGTCCTGGAGAGGTAAATATCATTCTTGCACCAACGATGATCTCGCGCGACTAAACATCATTAATCCAGAATATCGACTTCCAAACCACGATCTTATCCCGCTTTGACATGATCTTCATTGTCAAGGATGCGCACGATGAAAAGCGCGACATTGTATATTGAATTTTCCTGGGCCTTTTCTGTATCTGACTATGATTTTAGACAATTGCAAAACATGTCATGAATGTCCACATGAACCGGCCCAACGAAGCGGACGAAGAAGGCGAACTTCCCCTTGACAAGATGAAGCGGTACATCGCATACTGCAAACAGTACGTTTTTGGCCACACCTCGAATAACCGTCTCACTCACATGATCTAGTAAATGTGCCCCGCGACTTTCACCTGAAGCACAGGAAATGCTTAGTAGTCACTTTGTCAGTCTTCGTAAAGAAGTCCAGCAAGTCGAGCGTGACAATGACGAACGGAGCTCAATACCCATCACAGTTCGGTAGGGCGTTCGTCGAATCTAGAGTTTTCATCAATTTAAACACATTCCCACAGACAATTGGAAGCCATCATCCGCATATCTGAATCTCTCGCCAAGATGATATTGGCCCCAGTTGTCCAGAATCACCACGTCGAAGAGGCGATCCGTCTGTTCAAGTTCAGCACCATGGACGCTGTGTCTGCCGGTAATATGGAGGGACTATCGAGAGGGAAGATGAACGAGCAAATGAGCTCTATTGAGAAGGAACTGCGGAGGCGGTTGCCCGTGGGATGGAGCACGAGTTATCAGAGTCTGAAGAAGGAGTTTGTCGATAAGGGGGAGTACCACGAGCATTCCCTGGAGCGTACGCTGTTTGTACTCGAAAAGCGAGAGATCATCCGGTTTTCTGGACAAAAGAAGGTTATCCATAGAGTTGGTGTCTAATTTCATTTCATCTACTGTATGGTTATCATGAATGATGTTGTATTGTATTGTAGTATGTAAAATATTATCTAGACACTGTTGCAGTAACTCGGTGGCCTGCTAGTGTTGTGAAGTACCCTATGTTTTTGACGGGTAAATAAGACAAACTAACGGTTTCAAACCGGTAAGAAACACCCTTCTCTGCGAGGCCTGTTATTGTTCCGGCAGTGTCCAGGACAAGGGGAGTTGAATTGAATATCTGCTCGGGGCTGAGCTCAAATGCTCTCAGATGCGGGAACCATGTGAAAGATTGGTTGATATTGTGGGAGGTTACAGCACTGGAGTGGCGCAGTAAACCCTAGGGTTTACTGCAGTTTTTAACAGTAAGTATCTCAAAACCTCAGCCAAGGTATGGCAAGTTTCAATACCACGCAACTACTTCTTCATGTGATGGCGCACTGGTGCTGATACAAGCCGAGAGTGGTGGGACAAAGGCGGGATGAGAGCGGCCACCGCCTGCGCCACATCACGTGGTCAAGAGCACATACCGGTATCGAAACCGTTACTAACGGTTTCAAAACCGGGGCCTCACGGGGAGTCGGTATTGATACCGTTACCAACGGCCCCGGAGGTTTACTGCGCCACCCTACATTTTTTGAAAATTCAAAATTGAGGCTTCGTGAGCGCCTTACAAAAATACATTCCAGTAGCCCACCGCGAGGGTCGAACTCGCAGCCTTCAGATCGCCTGCCTAAGAGTCTGACGCTCTATCCGATTGAGCTAGGCGGGCGACGAGAATCTTTCGACAGCGTGTTGGGAAGGCTGATGTACCTGAGCCTTACGTTTTGGGAAGTGCGAGTGAGCGGCTGCGCCGTGCGAAGCATCGCAAACGTTGAAAGGGACTTTTAAAACCGTATAGCAACTGAGAAAGTATCTGTGGATTTATCATGCGCAGCTGAGGACATAATGGCTTGATACCAATCTCGCAGATCGCAGCAGACATGAGAGCGGTTTGGGGAGACCGGAGAAGATGGCGGCATCTCGGCACGGTTAGGCATATTATCCAGCGCATTTAGCTAATCAAACCTTTCCCTCGTCTCCCCACCACGACGATTATCCGCAGCAACCATGGCCTCCGCTTTCCCTTTGGACAGTTTCGACTACAACAAGCAATCCCAGCCTGGGATTGACTTCTTCTCATACCAGTCAACAGCAGACGTGCTTGCACCCCATCCAGACTTGTTTGAGTCTGAATTGGACTCATCTCTTGCCGGAATCGACGAGGTGCAGCTACAGCTGCTGACTGTCGACTCACACGACGCATACTCGTTTTTGCGGTCAGACACGCCCACGCGAGGACCCCTTCTGCAATCACAGAATCGTCGCGCTCCAGTGCTTATGACTCGGAGCTTTACGCCCCAGCTACGCTCACACCCAGTACTCTTTCCCTCTTGACCTCGAGATGGACTTCCAGCGCATCCGCGTTGAAAGTGACTATGCCGACTTCCAGCAGTCGCAGCAGCAACCCCAGCGCTCGACGCCCCTCTTGACTTCGGCTCGTTGCCTCCTACTCCGCCTCTCAGTCCTCCACGCACCCATGCCCCGCCGCAGAAGCACTTTCGCGCACGGCCTATTCTGACTACGGTCCACCCACCCGCAGCATCCCTAACTATTACAATTATATTCAGGCGCCCGTGGGCACCGTCTCCCCCAACCATGTTACCGCTCAGCTCCCTTCTGTCCACATGCCTCAGCGCCACGACGAAGGAAAACAGGACCCTCGTAAAAAGTATCAGTGTCCATCCTGCCCTAGAGGTTCGTTGTTTACTTTCTGGCCGTTTCGCCACGTACTGATCCGCCTGCACAGCCTTCGCCCGCGCATACAACCTCAAAACTCATATGGCGACTCACGACCCAAACCGTCTGAAGCCTCATGTCTGCCCTCACCGCGCCTGTGGTCGCTCCTTCAGTCGCAAGCACGATCTGGGTCGCCACATTATCAGCATCCACCGAGAGGATGGCGGTGGCTCTGTTGCTTCTCATGCTTCATCATCTAAACAGTCTATTGGTGTTGAGCAGGGAAAGCGAGTCTGGTGCGATGCCTGTGGCAAAGGTGCCGTAGGACGCACCCCTCATTGTGAATGTGCCAGCGCCCAAGTCAAGTGATTTTTGTTCTTAATCTTTACTTTCATACTATTGTGCGTTTCTTCCTTTCAGTCTATCGGACGAGTCTAATTCACGTTATAGATGGCCGTGTGCCTCATGCAGCGCTTCCCGCGCTTTTCGATTGAATCTCGCTTCGTACCGCCTCATCGGCCCAGCGACGGACGTGATCTCGAATTGTTAATTTGCATTCCACGTAGTGTCACTGTCTAATGCTATTTCATACATCGTTGGTTTGGAAATATGCCTACATACTTTTATTTATCTCTATTCTGGATCTATCCTTGCTTTGCTACCAAATGTACAACCTAACGCTGTTTCATTGTAACTTTCATGGCTGTAACTGTTGTGAACCCTTGTGTGAAGCTGCGAGAGGAAGCTCGCCGAACAGTGGACACATGATATGCGCGCGCCGCAGTTTGTGGCGACGGCAAAGTAATGTAACGTGCGATGTAACCTGATGAAGGCATATTCAAATTGTTATTCTCATCGTGAACGAAATAATATCGTAAGCGCATATACATTTGCTATGAGCATAACCAGCCACACGAGATAGGCGGCGATCGCAAGCACATAACTGTTACTGAAGTCCTGCCAACTTTGTTCAGACATTCCCTCCGCATCCACCTCATCCTTCTCCCCAACTACGTCAGTCGCAATTTCTGCACGCACACGTACCCTCATCACTTTCGTGGAGCTCGTCATCCATATCAAAGGGAGTGCAACAAATGGCAACACAAGCGAGAGTATCACCTGGGAAATGACAAGTAGATTGTCTATACCCTCACGGCCTACAGCAACAGCCACCACGACAGAAGGGATGAGCGACATGCTTCGCGTTATGAAACGTCGGAGGAAAGGCTGGCCGTGTTTCAGTGTTACAGAGTGATACAAGGTTCACGGCACTTACAGAGAGCCGCCACTGAATGAATCCTTCAGAAACGATCTGACCAGCGAAGGTCACTGTGATTCCGGAAGTTTGGCCGGCGCAAACTAATGCGAGGGCAAACACTAATGCCGCGCCTGGAGGAAATTTCTAGCTCAGTGCTTTTCGTGGGACTGGTAAACCTACCACCGCCAATACGATTCTTGATCAATGCGTGTGCGTCAAACAGGCCTGCAATCGCAACGTCTTCCGAGTCAGTTCGGAACACCGTGGCAGCCACGATGAGAATCCTATCGAAACATGGAGCTGAATTCAGGTGAATAGTAAAGCGGCAACGTACGCTGAATTAATGGGAACGGCAAGTAAGAATAAGCTTGCGACAACATCAGTAATGGCGTGCTGAAGGTGTGTCCGTATGAATTGCAGTGTGTTGTTCTCGTGTTTTCCTCCCTCTGCAGTGTCTTCGGCGGTAGACGAAACGTTGAAGAGTTCACGCAACCGCAGCTTTTTTCGAATCCACGCCACAGCGTTTCCTCTTGGCAAATCGATGGGATCCTGAGATTCACGATCTTGGGTCGCCAAGAAAGAACCTAGGAAGAGACTGGATGTTCATGAGATCTACTAGATAATCCGAATGGCGCGACAGTCGTACCCATGGGGCATTACCGTTGCCCCCAAAATTCCGACAGCTATAGCATGGGGTGTCTAAGTTACTCCAGATATACAAGGGGAAATATCTTACCAGCATAGACGGCGTTGGGATCCGAGTCGAAAAGGCTCTTCGACGGAATGTACCCCATGAAGACACTTGGCCAATCTGGTTTGATCTTGACGAGAAGCACGATAAAGCAAGTAAAAACGCCCAGAACCTATCAGGGAAATGGGTTAGAAATGGGAAATAGAGAAACGACAGTAAATCATACCAGAACAATGATGACGCCTTCAAAGACACGAGCGGGCCGCCCCTGGCGTGAAGTGGGATCCGACAGCATGAGAAAGATCAATACATCAAGAGCCGTTATAGCAACGCTCGCCCACAAAGGAAGTTTAGGAAAGATTAGACAAATTCCTATCGCAGTTCCAAGAAGTTCTGCGAGGTCGGTTGAAATTATGGCAACTTCAGCAACGACGTAGAGAGGATACAACACAAGTCGACGAATGGCGATGGTATGTTTGGGATGATCATGTAGAAGACGACGACAATTGGCTGCGAGATCTGTAAGAAAGGGGAATCGGATGAGCTAGTGGGCTAATGAGGATGCATAAGTTTGCCCACCAAGTCCAGTCACACAACCAAGTTTACAAGCAAGTGTCTAGGAATTGTTAATTAGGGACTGGGATTTTTCGAAGGAAGACAGGATACCTGAAAGACGATAGCACCCAGTCCCGCCATCAGGACTACGAAGAGCATCGGTCGGTAGCCAAACCCTGAGCCAGCCTGTAGATCGACGCTCCAATTACCGCTGCAAGTATATCAGAACGCGGAATTCAACAAATGAAGCGTTATCAACGGGTCGAAATATGCCACGGCACAGACAATGCCAACACCAATATGAGATTTTACATGTGAGATGACCGGAGAAGAGACGCGACTCAGAGCAGGCCAGCGTGAGGGCGGGGACGAGGCCATGGGTGATGATAAGATGAATCCATCGACTTAGAAACTGCCATAAGAGCTCTCAGCTCGGCGAGAAGAAACCAGTAGTCTGGGAACGTTAACCAAACCCCCGGGATGTAGAACGTGTTCGGGGAACTAGGACCCCGGCATGCCCCCTAAGATGTTCGATTTTTTTGTCGGTCATTTTAGACAAAAAATCGGCTGAAGGTCCAATATTCTGTCGTACATATGTCGCCCATATCAGGGTGACGTCTGAACAGTCAGTCGTACACAAAGCCTCACCAGATTAGCAGCTAGGTCAGATTGTTGGACATGTTTGGTCACGGACGCGGCCTGCGCCCGACGCGATTTGAGCACGGTCTACGTCGGCCAAATGGTTATGTCGGTCCTGGGTACGCGCCTGTACGCGCCTATCTCGCAGGTCGTCGGGTGGAAAGTCAGTTCCAGAAGCCGGACATTTTGGGCCCCAAAAACGATGCCCCGTGCGCAAAATCGTGGTCAATAGTTACCTGCCCAAAACATGCCATTTGGATCGAACCTCTTAGGCGGCAAGCCGGGTCCTGGGAACTGCCTAATCCGGTCTCTATTTTACCACCATGGATGTGAACGACTTTCATCCTCAGGACGACCATAGTACGCGATTCTTCATCTGGCACGAATGGATTCAGGTTTGTGCGCACCAGATGTTTGCTGGGAGCGTTGTCGAAATCGTATCGATAGGCCCATGGGCCGTTGACAGCTGAAAGTGTCTTTGAATACTTCACAAACTCTCAGTTTTACGACAAACAAAGCAACAACCAAGTTCTACGAATGCAAACGATGCATACTGGAATGCCTGTTGTAAACGAGGCGGAGGAACTCAAGTGGGCTCATCTAAATCGCGTGAGATCAACATTAACAATATGACAGGCGGTTTACTGGTGTCGAATTTGCGGTTGTACACGCCGAGCCACCCTCTTTCTTTATCATACACAAGAGAGAGCGTCTTTCACCCGAACAAGGTATGATTTCATGAGGACCTGTCACTGCGCACCTACTTAATCACAACAGTTCAACCACTTGCGGTATACTTTGTCTCGGAAAATCGTATCTTTCAATCACCGGACCTGTATACTCTGCTCTCTAACCGATTGGTCTGTTCCTCCTTGGTGCCATTTGACTTGTGCGCGCTGACCTTGACCCGAACAGTTGGCATCGCTCCGGTCAATTCAGTCTTCATTGGACACCCTGCGTTCTCACAGGCCCGATTACACTCCTCGCACAGGGTTTTCCTGGCCAATCACCAATTCTGAACTCACCGATGTGCCTACCACTAACAGGAATGAAGAAACGGCGGACGCCGAAGTAAAAGATGGCACTTTCCAAGGTTCGAACAAAATTCAGAGGCAGCAGAATAACTCCCTGCTTTTCAATGCTATGCGGGCGACAGCTGTCCACTCGCAATCTCAATTCTCAACGGCAGCCTTCACGACGATGGCGAGTAGCATCACCCCCACAGAACCTCAGGCGCCGTCTCCGGCTCCCGCGCCACAGACTGCTTCCGCCTCTAGGAGTTCGGCTACACCAGCACCCGGTCCAACGCAAGCTGCGACTCCAAAACCGCCTCCAGTTCCTGGCCCACCAGGTGGAGGTAAAAAGAAACGTAAACGTGAGTACATTCAATTGACGGGTTCATTTCTCAACTGATCATTTTTTAGGTACACTGGCTCCTGCTCCTCCATGAGACCGACACTCGCGGTACAAGTATATACTTGGCTTTCATCTGACTGTCGTTCACCCATTGTATTATTACACATTCACAAATAGATCATGAATCAATGTCATCTTAGTCCTGAACCTGTGAGCCTGCCAAACCAATCCAGTGGTGTCTTTGCGCCTCGGCTTGATATACCACTACCGACGCCTAAAGACAAGGGGTTCGCTGATGTAAAGGAGTCCTTTCTCGCCTTTGCAGCTTTCTGAACTGCAGGACCTAATCAGAAATGCGCACAAGCAATCGAGATAGATCGCACCAGCACGGTCGATCTCATCCACATTGGTCTCGATAACTAGACCACCTTGAATTACTTCGGACAAGATGTGATGGGCCTGTTGACAATGAGTCTTGTGCCGTCGGGAACGGTACATACGCACCTCATCAAAATGGAATACAAGATCTAATTCACAGACGTTTTCGAAGGTTCGGTCTAAAGACTCCACGAACACCTGCGTCCCGAGTTCAAATGTTGATTTGGTAGATGCGTACAAGAAGCACCTGAATGAGATCCAGTATACCGAGCTCACTCTCTGAAGAGTCAACGACGAAGACAAAATATAACGTCGCGTAATTCCGGTAGACCACCTGCCACCGTTCATCTTGTTGGTGCTGCGGCCCAAGAAAGGCCTCCAACTCCGGAGCGTCCAGAAAGTTGCATAATCCTGCAGGCCGGTGGCATACCAGGCTAAAGATCTTCTGGACGACAGATTGTGATGATTGTTGCAAAGGAGTGTAGAACTTGGTCAATCGAGGCACCCCGGAGGTGTTAACTAGTCAAATATGAGTTGGCGAAGGTCGGGACAGTGAAAGCAGAACTGTTCACAGATCAAGACAGCATGTATCATCGCGAATGGTGGTCGTCCAAGGCAGCGCGCCGGCCACTTAAATGCCTCCGCTGGCAAATACAGACGAATGCCGCTGAATAGCGACAACGACGACGAGACGATTGAATCTGACTGCTAGTGGACCGGGCGAGCGTGTCGTCGTCGTGGATCATGGAATTGGTACGCGACGGAACACCGACGAGCCCGGAAGGTGCCGCCAAACACGGACAAGCACCGCGTCTCTCTGAGGAATCCGCCACCACTGCACTAGGCGGACCCTTTCCATGTCAGCGCCTGACATCTCGTCTCTGACTATCAACGATGATTCGTCATATCTTTCGAATGGCATACTGGACGATGACTTCGACATGGACAACTACGATGTTTCGAAATTGAAGTCGCTACCTTATGCCATCGATAGTCAGACGATGGAGCTCTTGTTAGATTTGATTCTGAGGAGGATAGTTCAATGCGTTGAGGCACGAGACTACGACGTAGGTCTCCTGCAATGGGACAGCATGCTAAACTACTTGTGTGTCTCCCCTCACATTCACTCTCGTGTCGACTCATTCTTCGTTTTAGCATTACTATGCTGAGACATCCAATTCCGGTTCAAAAAAGGATCCGTCTGGCCAAAATCTACTTCTATGTGGCGACCATCCCTGGGATGTCTACCCAGATGGTCGCCACATGCTCCGACGCTTTCAAGCTCCTTACCAAGTCAAAGAAGCTATCTGTAGACGACATGCGTCTGCCCTGGAAGCCTGTATATGATATCTTAGCCGCAGATTTGTTCTTATCTCGTCGACAATTCGAGTACACGTAAGTCCAAAGTTCTGATTGCCAGCTAATGTTTACTGACTTTCTCTAGACAGCTTTCGTGGCTATGCGGCTATATTGCGGAACATGCTCGTCGCTTCTTCCACCCTGCCGCTATCAATGACATGCTTTCCACGTTTGTTCCCCAGATAAACGGGATAAACCTAAACGTGAGGACAACGTCTCTCTTTTACGCCACATCCTCATTTGTGTATCAGAGCGTGCTTTCCTCGCAGTATTACCTCCTCACCTTCCTACCTCTGACACACCCTCAATCATATCTTCCGATGCTATTTCGGATGTGGGAATCACTAAACTCATACATTTATGATGACAGGCAAGTCACGTTGCGTGGCGTCAGGAATATCAATCTCACGCATTTTCAGGATGTTATCCTTCTTGTCTAAATTGGCCGAGATGCATGTTTCTCCTGAAGTCAGTAACCCGCTTAAGATCACAGAAATTCCAGACGATGAGAGGTCAGAAGGTGAAACCAGACCCAAATGGGCCCCAGACGATGCTCGAGAGGATTTCGTATGGAGTGGCATTTACAAGGATATTGGTATATTCACCGAACACGAGTGGGGTCTCATTATGTGCAAGTGCCTCGCATCCATGGGTACGTTCTATATAATAGTTCACGTCTCTTCGTACTCAGTCAACCATAGAAATTCCTCTGGCCGACGCCGGATCGTTAAGTACCGGTCCGTCCGCGGACAATCAAATGGCTTTTGAGATTGGGCGTCTCCCCAAGGCTAATTGGAGGATTCGTTAGTCCTTCATTTCGTCCCCGATTGGCGCTAGGTCTGACTTGTCGAAAGCTTCGTTGGCCCGCATTATCGTATACTCTATGGCTCCTGATGGGTACCCAACACCCGCGTCCAATGCACCTACGCCGTATATGACGCCTATGCCTTCAGGCATGAGCACCCCTCAGATACAGAGTACCACCGCTGGAGAGTACCTGGGCATACCACTTGGAAAGACAGCGCCTCTAAAGGGAAAAACTTATCTGGCTGGATCTCGAGCACTGGACTCTCTGGCCCGACTCATTGCGTCCACGGAGAGCTTCTTCCATCCCTCAAACTCCGGGCATGGACTGCCGATGTGTGTACATCTGCGATGATTTTGCTGAAGCTGACCTGTGACTCAAGCTCAGCGCATTCATCAAGTATATTGTGTACGACTTCAACAAACGTAGGTTTCTTCGTCCTTGTTAGCGTAGTTGCGATCTCATCAACGACAGGTTGGCACGAAGAGCAACGTCCCGATTGTAAGACTCCAAACGTGCGTACCATTACTCCAATGACTATAAGATATACATATGATTTTTTCGCCAGAATCGACGCCTCACACGGAACATGAAGCGTGAACTGGTAAAATGTTTGCGGACTGTCGTTTTGTTAGCCATGTTTTCGCAGGACTCCACTACAGTATCAAATATTCAGAGCTGCCTCAAGTCGATGAGCGTCATGGAGCCTGATCTCATTCTTCATCCGGTCTTGGAACGGGCTGTTCCGTCTCTTGAAGCACTTGTGGAGGTACTTGCCTCCCTGCTCGTTTCCCTTATTTGCTCATACCTCACGCAGACACAAAGAACGATAGCTGTTATCAAAGCTTTGGGAGCCGTAGCGCCAGCCATTGTGTCCCGCCAGGTTTACTATCCCGGGGCTAAACACCTAGTTCCTATTCTCCAACTCCTCATCCTGGAATTGATCTCGTACGTGCCGCGATCTCATAGCGCTCTGAAACTGACCACTCCGAGTAGAACGATCCCTCCAAAACTGTGCGTGTCCATCGCACCACTTTCTTTCCTCGATTCTAATTTGATTTTAGCTTTGCACGACGGCGTTTTTGGTGGAAATTTCTCAGTATATCAAGTTCGGCGATTTGACGATGGGTGAAAATCCGCCTCCGGCTGCGATGGACACCGAGGGGACTATTCCTATGCAAGCCACCTAACAATCCCTTCCTTCGACAGTGATAATTTTGCCGACCTGACTGACGAGCAAGATCTCTTGACGGATGAAGAGGAGGATATGTTGCTAAAGGTGATTTTGCTATGATCGCCATCAATGGTCACTGACGGCATGTAGGACTCCACCGGGAGCTTTGCAGACTGGGTGACCAGTTTTGTGAGCCGGGTTATACAATTGTTGGAAAATTTACCAGATGAGGGTCCGAATGGTGCGGCTGGAGGTGCTACTGAAGGCAAGTCACGTTCGTGGCGTCAGGAATATCAATCTCACGCAAATCATCTGCAGTCCAAGTCGTCGATGCCGTGACAGGGGCATGTAGCCAGATATGCGTTCATTTGTCCGAGCCGCTATTTGACTTGGTGCTCAACATGATCTTTGAGTACGCAAGTACAAATGTCAGGCCGAACGCTGTTCGCGCAATACATCAACTAGTCGAGTGTATCGCCAATGCCGATCCTCGTAAGACCTTGGCAAAGTTCTTTCCTTTCTGCGCCCGGAATATTCGTACCGAGTTGGAAACGGAGCCTCGTCGTTACGGACCACGTCAGCATCGACACCTATACCTTCAGACGCTACTCTCCATTGGAGTACGTATTGATTGTTGTCTGGAAGCCTCCTTACTCACTTCACTCTTAGACTCGCGATTCTTCGAGGCACAGTCTTCAAGTAAGTAATCATGCCTCTCATTTCATGACTCGTTGGCTGATGGCTCTTCGTTTATAGTGATGGCACGGCGGTAAGTCGTCGACTTTGGATGCAAACCGATTAACGAACACCCTACAGCTGATAAAATACCGAGACGAAATTATGTCTCTGCTGCAACTACTTCAAGCAAAAACATTCTCGAAGCGCGGCTATTCCTGGACTGGAAAAATGCTGGCCAGCATGTTACTGACGCTCACGCATACCTACCCATTAGAAAACAAATTTGTAAACCCTTCAGAATGGAATAGTGATGGTAAATTAACCAATCCATAACGGCCTTGGCGTGGTCGCTAACACCTCGACGTAGAGTTTCGGTGGAACCACCATCGGCATTGGGGAAAGCTGTATGCGCCGGATGATATTGAGGTAGTAATCTTATTCTCGTTGTATATCACATAAATCTCATATCCCACAGATATCCTGGCACATACCAAATGCTGAAGAATCAACTTCGCTTTGGATATCTTCCGTCAAGTCATAGAGCCCACGCTTGGTGGCCTCGAAGAGCTCTTGAAACCTGGTTTGTCGCATTTCTCACATCGCAACATGCGCTCGCTGACTCTATGCCATGTGCAAGGTCTTGCTCGTGACGCCACATGGCGCAATGAATTCTGTCGGTACGTCTTCGATATGTGGAATAGCAAAGTACTGGTGTGAATTGCATCGCAGTAACCTGAGTCTCGTTCGAAACGCGTTTTCGGGCATTCCCACGCTCGCTAGGAATACCTCAGTGACGAGGAGATTCGAGAGTCCGCAATGACCAGTGATATCCTGTAAGGTCTCTTGACCTGGCCTTGGATAACTCCTCACAGTCTTTAGCGATGAGATACCCGAAATGTTGGCTTCCGTTCCTCCAATGACAGCGGATTCTGC
The DNA here is from genome assembly GCA_015501595.1 of Hymenopellis radicata. Lineage (NCBI taxonomy): Eukaryota > Fungi > Basidiomycota > Agaricomycetes > Agaricales > Physalacriaceae > Hymenopellis > Hymenopellis radicata. Next base: position 17,631 of record JADNRX010000779.1, read on the forward strand.
TTGACGGATAGAGTGATCCCAAATACCAGTACATTCGCTCTCTGAGGCATCGGTACGGGTATTCCTTCACAGTGCTTCTGTCTCCTTGCGACAACAAGGGAGGAGAACACCGTCGATGCAGTTCATATGCTGGTAAGTTATGTCCTGCTAACATTTAACTCAAGCTACTAGAAGGATGATCTATCTTCAGATTCGGTCGTTCCGGGTCTATCTGCTCGAATACGGAGACAGCAGAGATAGGTATGAACTTAACTTCTAAGTACTGTCACCTCTCTTCACCAGAGTTTGTCAGCTTTTATGTCAACGAAGAACAATTCAACAACGAGAAGAACGTCGCGCGTCAGTATGCAAGACAGAAAGTATGGCGCGTGCCGTGTATGTACGTCGAGCAAGGTGCGTTCATCGTGATATAATCATCCACATTGTGCCATACTTAACGTATCAAGATACTTTCATTCCGGACGCCTGCGTTGGAATTCGTTGGAACGACTCCGAGGTCCTCTTGAAGATAGTCTAATTGATGATTTGGTGGAATGGTCTATGTGGCACTATGCCGTCATCAGGGAGTACGCGACGCCTTTTCATCTGTCTAAGTGGACGTTGAATCTTTGTTAGAGCTAGTCAAGCGCTTTCTGGAAAGCATGACGGGGTGCGGCGACGAACTTTACTACTGTAACGAGTTGCTGACGCCTTCGTATCAGATGTATGACGGTGTCAGGCGGAGAACTTTACCCTTGCTCTCCAAAGCTCTCGACCCGGCACAGAAGATGATAGGATGAAGGGAGCATTGTGGACTTTGAATTATCCTTCGTTTGGACGATATGCAATCGGTGGTAAGGTCCTTTCTCTACAGTCGATTGCGTAGTGATCTGAGCTTGAGCAGAACCTAAACTTGCCGCAAAACTATTACCTCAACTCCTCCGCTGCCAACATAACGAGAAGGTCTGGCAAGTTTCTACTGAGCTGTCCTTCCCTAACAGACATTGGTCCAGCCTTCTATTCAGGACTGTGTGTCTGCCGTCTCAGAAAATTGTAAGCGAAGAATTTAGTAAACTGCAGGCCGGTTGATGGTTTCTCAGGCGTCAACAAACTTTGTCGAGCCATGCTATCTTGGATACGCTGTCTCGTCGCCGGACTTCTGTGTGCGGTTGAACGATTGAAGGAAATTCTACCACCGGACGCGACAACGATTATATAACCCAAAAATGTCTCGCCGCCAGGGTAGAACGTATGCAGAAATTGAATGAAGCAGCTGATCAGGCAGTCAGTTTGTCTTGTGCTGCGGCCGCTCCTGGACTGTTCACTGATGCTGTTACAGACGATTGAAATTATGAAGATAGCAACTTCTCCTAAAACGCACTGGCGCTATGAGATTGTCGCCATACGTTGCTTACGAACATGCTCAGGCGCGATGTGCCCTTGACATCTGTCCAGATCCGTTTCTTCTTGGAAAGGACGCATCACACACACCCAAGCGTGGTAAGTCAAACCGACCATTGCACCATCCACATCACTCACCAGGATTATAGCGCTATGTATGTGTTTCGTTCCGTCACAGGGTCGCACTAACATTTTCGAAGTACGCCCAGCGAGGTGTCATGAAAGCTTGCGGAATGTCAAACTTCGGAGCTGTGTTCAAACCCTGCAGATCTGTTTTCCTGGGGCGGAGTCGGAATCTCTGAAGGAAGATATCAGAGTAGAAGCTTCTCACGCGCTCACTTCGCGGTATCTACACGCTTACAAGTCCGCTTTCAATCTGTACGAGAAAAACGGTTGGTCTACCTTTCCTCTTGATGATTCAGCAAGTGACCCAGATCGTAGGCTGTTCTTAGAAACGTTCCCACAAGGTTGGGTCGCTTGGGGCGAAAGCATCACAGTCTATAAGTCGCCAGATGCGAAGACATCGACCTTCCAACCTTGGGATCCACGAGTCATGCAAGCCATCGATGCCTTGCGCAAAATGGCTACCGACACCTCTTACTGGAAGAAGTTATTCAACTTACTTCGCCGAAGAAAACAATGAAGTAACGATGATCAAGACAAGTCTCTTGCGTGAAATCGCTCTGTGAGTGCCTCCATGCAGGTCCGTGACGAGACTTATTCACCTTGTCACAGTCCAAGTGCTCGAAGACGCCCCATTTGCCGCCCTGAAGCCAATACTCGAATCACTAATCGTCAATAAGGAACAGGACAAGCAACGAGCTGCTGCAGAACTACTGGCCGGCATCATAGGAGGTGAGCTCTACGCAACGCATTTCGAAAGACTGACGAATTTTTAGGTTCCAAACACTGGCCGCTCAATAAGCAAAAAATCTTGTGGGATTGGTTCAAGCCCTTCATGAAGACGATAATGGCAAATCTGAAAACGGACACCCTAGTGACATGGACCTCATTTTTAGAGGTATGCTGGTAGCATTCGTGGTCGACTGTCATTGATAATTCGACCTGCCCAGTATGTATTTTACAGGAAGGACCCCCGCCGCGTACAGTCCATCATGGATTGTGTCTTGAGTGAAGTAATGACTATGGATTTCAACGCGGAGCTCTCCTTCGACGTCATCAAAGTACTCTCTCTCTTCAGGGCCTGCTACGAGGAGATGGGTTGGAAGTTTACGGCCTGGTTGGATCAAATTCTCCAACGTTGCTGGAAGGAGATTCACTGCGAACATGACGATGTTCGCACGTATATTGCAGAGTTCATGTCATTCGCGGACAAAATCAAGGTACAGTCGTGGCCTCTGTCGCTATTTGCGCTGCTAACATTGGTCAGTGGTCACCGCGTCCCACCATTCCGTCAGCGGAAGTTTTCGTCAAGGAATGCCGCGTTCTCCCAGTGGATTACGACATAATGGGCATGAGAGGAGCATATCACAAAATTCGAGTCTCGCAATTGGTCGTGAACTTCGCACAATGGCGCGAGGAACGTATACCAGGTGTTCGAGCCTTCCAGTCAAAGTACGACCGAGTGGGCATTATGGTGTGCAAATGGCTCTTTCAGTCCATACACGATGTCCATGCCATTTCCGTCTTTGATTACATCCTGCCACTCATGGTGACGTCATTTGTTCTTGTTCGCGCTGCCTTGAACTGATCTTGCAATCACAGCCCGAGCTCTTTCGGTTGACCGAAGGTGCGCATTTTCGATACTGGGTTTCGAAGGCTTTGCTGATTAGCTGACAGTCAACGACAATGACGAATTGGCAAACATTGCGAATCTGCTACTCGTGCGCATGTGTGGCGTAACGCCTCCCAGGCTTTGATCAACCCGCTCCTGGACGCCATCTTTGATGCCATACGAACTTCACCTGTGAGTAGCGACATTTCAACGTATATGCCAAGTTTCTAATGGTAACAGTCGTGGAAAGTCCGCCTTAAAGCGCTACCCCTCGTACAAGGTCTGTCTGGATGTTGACACGTATGCTCGTCGTCTCACTCCTCTGACAGTCTTCTACTTCCGCCAAGTTCCGCTGATCAGCGAGGTTAAAGTTGTCGAAATACTTGAAGTACGTTAAAGCTTATCCTCGTGTATGCTGCTCACATACCTGCAGGTTCTCTGTAAATGCCTTGATGATGAAGTGGTGGAGGTACGCGAGATGGCTGCCAGGTACGGAACACTTGTCATGAGACGGTAAGAAAATTCATGCCTTTCCAGCACCTTGTCCGGTATTCTTCGACTATCACCGAGGAGGAGCGTGTTGACACTGAAGGTATTTTCGTTCAAGGCGAGCTTCCTCTATCGATTCAAGCCTTTTTCAGGACCGTTTTGTCAAGCTTGCCAAGAACAGTTACATACCTGAACGACAACATCCCGACTATAACGTGGCCATACGGCGAAGACACGCGGCCATCTTGGGGATCTGTGCCCTCGTTGACAGCTATCCGTACACGGTGGAAAAATGGATGCCCGACTTATTAACCAACGTTCTGCAGAGCATACATACGACCGGTGAGTAGTCAACACCGTTCTTTCTCACTACTTGCGCTAATCCGTACTCACAAGTTACCCATCGCAACCACCGTTCGTAAATGCGCAAGTAATTTCAAACGGACACACCAGGATACCTGGCACGAAGATTCGAAACGATTCACTGACGATCAACTGTCCTCTCTTTCGACATTAATAACTGGCTCATCATACTGTGCGGCTTCCGCGCTTTCACTCATGACACTGGATTGACTTCGTATTGACAGATGCTTAATTTACTCTTCCGCTTGATCTCACGTAGAATCTAATCGCTATGGGACGGAGGTGTGCGAGTTTTGTAGCGGAATGTCCTGTAAATATGATATGTGGACTTGCTGCCCAGAAAAGTGTGTGCATATTGTACATTGTTGATCCTACAGTATTATCATACCTAACGTCCATCCATGCTACACGCGAATGCCAGCAGGTATCTGAGCGGGAATGGCAGAGGAGGGTAGCGACAGGGGAGCTGCTTCGCCACTCTCCAAGTCAGCATCAGATCGACCGATGCCTGGAATTTTCTCCAGGCGGCCATCCGCTGTGCCCGACCTTGCGCCCGCTGTGGGAACCATATCGATGGGAGCACCCGTACGGTTCTGATAGCCCGACTTGACACGGTTATTGGACACGCTCTCCCTAAGTAGAGTATGAGCAATGAAAGCAGCGACCTCGACTGATTCATTCATACCTTATTTCCGCGATGAGGTCATCAATGGCGTACCAAGCGAGAGGCCCATAGGCGATGGCCCGCCACCATCCCGCCAAGTCGAATGGCTCAATAATCGCATGGCAATGTAAATGGTCGGTAACAGGTATCTTGCTATCCTTGAAAGGAGGAGCTATGAAGCCAATGTGAAAACGGGAGTCTTGTGCGATGTGAAGGCGAGTGTCAACTGTGGGGGTGGAGGCAGGAGAGCCAGAGGGTACGAGAGCGTGTAAATGACGCGTGGCTAGATCTTTCAGGGTGACGAGAAGGGGCAAATCTGTAGAAGACTAGGAGAAGATGAGCGTGACGCGAACATTGGAGGCAAGAACGTCGTACAAGACGGTATATCGACGGAACGTGAAGGCTGCTTTAGATTAGAATCAGCTAATATGGAGATGGTGGATCCTGCTCACTTGAATGCAATTATAATATGGCCCTTGCTGGAAATGGGGTATGCTCTTTCGCGATAGACGGTGAAATTATCGTCTCTCCACAGTATTTCTGGGTCCTTGGGCGAGGCTCGAAGAAAGACAGGAGAGCGAGGCGAGCTGAGCGGGTTGTGAGCAGCGCTAGAAACAACACCGCACAATGGACAGCCAGCCCTTGGCGCAAACTCCATGGTGGAACAGACAGAGTTGTAAAAAGTGTGAATGCAAAGTGGAAGCGACGATGACAGCCTTCACCCAAGAACGTGCCCCGCTACTGATCGGATTTAAGAATAATGACTAGACTCGGGTAACTCGATCGACTGTCATCGAGTTCGGCGTTTTTGGTACTGGTTCGAGTCTTAAAT
>JADNRX010000078.1:0-178943 GCA_015501595.1 Hymenopellis radicata
ATGAAATAGTCCATGAAATCATTAAGTAAGTAAAATATCATCAAATCAAGTTATTGTTCGAGTCAAAGTGGAACTGGAGGAGAGCGGGCCCAGCAACCGTAGTAGCATCGGAAACCTTTCCGCTCTGGTCGTTCGAAATCACCAAGTACACCGTACCTCTCAAGCTCGCTGGAATGGTGACCTTGCCATCCTTTATCGGCGCAGTAACCATATCCAATCCAGTCAGGAATACTGCAACCTGCGAGTCGTTGGATCCGTTAAACGTAAGGCTGACCGTATCTCCAGGCTTGGGGTTAGACGACCCAACGGTCAATGTCGGGAAAGCTTTGACGGGGAGCGTTGGATTGGTTGGGGGGCACGACACAATGAAGGGAGATGCAAGGGTAAACACCTCATTCATGGTTAACGCAACCTAGAAGCAACGTCGGTTATCGGACAGCAGGAAAGCCACAAAAGATCACCAACATCAAATGCGCCACTCCACGGCTCGATCTTGTTCACCGCGGAAGCGACCCAGGCAGCTTGACGCGCCTCCGTAGAGAGGATGACGGCAGCGGTGGTCAAGTATTCTTTGTTTTGAATGAACTGGGCGGCACCAGAATAAGCCGTAACACCTATGCAAGGGTTAAAAAAGGCTCGGACGAACACCAATACACGTACCAACGCCTTCAAAGATCTGACTAAGTGCGGCAAACTCCTTTGGAGTGTTATAGGGACTGTCGAGATTGATGAGAGCAGTCCTCACGAGCTGGAAGAAAAAACGTACAAGGTGTATTGACAAGGCTGCGTAGCTTGGTCGCCAAGGACTGACGAAATGGTCTGTACATGAGTGGCCTCGTGGTCCGCGATCTGCTGGAATCGACCTCTAGCCCACGGAGGGAGCCCGTCATTAATGAAGTCTTCATTGCTGAACCTTTTCAGAGCGCCCATGTAAAATGCGTTTTCCAGATGCTCGAGCGTCAAGGCAAAGTTCAGAATCACAGTGTCTGTGAATAGGTGAGTCGTGCACACTCGATCGTGAGTAGCAAGCCCATACCATCAAGGCCATTGTTTCGCTTAATAGTCGGCGCAGCGGTGACGCTAGAGACGACGGCGAGAGCGATGGCAGCGATGCAAGACTTCATAACGAAATGGAAAGGAAAGAAGAAAAAGAGATATACTTCGGAATCTGAGCAAGCCAGGCTTTATGGAGGGCTGTCTCGGCGGCCGCGGATATATCGTGAAACAGTTCGTCCGAAGCCGGAAGTTACACACACTATACGGCAGAGCAATGACTTTCTTAGAGATGCCTTACCCTGGTAAACTCGACGCAGAGTCCATCGCTCAGCTAGGCCAAGAGAGTCTGTAGAAAGGACCAGCCTGTCTGTAGCCCACATACTGTCTATGGATCCTCGAAGCGGATGTAGCAGTGGTGCGCGAGCGTCAGTAGTCGGTCATTTCGGAAAGGATGCAAATAGCAGTGTTTCTGGCTCCTAGTACTGCTTTAAAGTTAGAACAATCTGAGACGCCACGCGCCGTAACATTTCAGCTGATGACGGAAGCACGAGACAAAGGTGGCGGTGGCGGTGGCTGTGCGAAGCAAACATGCGCTGCAAAGGCATAGTGAGTGAGAGCTCATTAGAGTCATTACTGAATGTAGGCGGGACTAACTTCTTACTTTTGCTGTAGAGGACGGCACGGAGGCAACTGCACGGAGGACATAAACAGACTATAATTCTTTCCTACGTTTGAGACACTGGGATACATCCGAACGATACCGACATCTTCATCGTCGCACAATAGGCGGCATGTACGGACTAGAGTATGGGGGTAGTGTCGAGAACGTCGTCCACGCTGTGTACCCCCCTCGCCAGATGTTGCACAATGTTGTCGCAACTCCTAATGCGTAAGACCATACTGTAGCTCCCGTGTCCTCGTGGACGAGCAATGGGCTGGAAAAAATTTCAGGACGGCTCCGGCTCGCCTAAGATCATTCCACCTGTGATCACCCCACCCTCCAGTCCATTCCGCATAGGTCGTTCAAGATAACGGAATGGCAATGGTCTTAATGGTCTCGGCGACTATGCAGTTCTAAGTCAGCGCAAAGCAGATGACATGGCAGATGAGTTATCAATATTCGCACGGGGGTTACCCAGTCCAACGTCTCCAGAGGCCATCCATGTAGCTATTCATCACATCTTCGAAGCTCTTTGCGGGCCCCTCAAATGCGCGCATCATATCGATGGACAGGACGAGGTTCTCGCACTTGAGCGAGCAGGAACTTGGCGATGACCCCAAAAGTCGAGTAACGAATTAATTTCACAAGAACAGTCTTTCGCGGTGGACACAACTCGACCTGGCTTCAGACGAACTGTTCAGCTTAGCCGGAAGGGTCTACGGAAACGACCGACCTGTGGTAGCCAGATCCTCAGAGCGGAGGTGTCACAAGGAGAGGCGATTCATTTGTGGCGGGCATTGTAGTAGGCTATTTCGGCCGGGAAAAGATGTAAATTCGATCTGTATAGGCCGCTTCTGGAAGTACGAAACACAGGTGACGGTCAAGTGGCGGTGGTGGCTGCGACGCAAATCTTGCCAAAGGCACCACCGCCTATTTCGCAGCAGTGCGAAGAAGAAGAAGAATGTCATCCCAGCAATTGTTGGTTCAATCACCAGGTTCTGCACCACGTAGTATGTGCCATGTTCAGTAGGCGGCACCGAAAGATGCTATAGAGAGTCGCACGGGCGGTCCGTAGAGCTACGTGATTTGAAAAATAGACTCAATTCATTCCTGTACTTGTACTTGAAACACCGAGCCTCCCCCACAACCGGATACAGAGGGCAGTGTGGCGTGTCGAGTGGAACCGGAATCTCCACGAGACATATTATTAGCAGTACTCACTGAGGACAAACCACCTGCAGTTTTGCACAGATGGGGGCGTATTGGAATAGGCCGTTCGTCTCCGTACAGAGGGGTTGTCGGCCATAAGGGGCGCGAGAGACTCCGTGATAACGCGATGAGTGCTATGTTATAAATGAGCTAAACGGCAGTGATACGGGCCCTGCGTGTCCTAACTCGATGGAGGCCTACACACAGTTCACTGGGTGTAACGTCTGAATGAATGTGAGCATCGTATTAGCAGGGCAACTTACTTACCTTCGGGTCTGACCACTTCTTTTGCAAAATCGTCGCCGTCCAATAGCTGGTGTTGCCAGTATCACCAGGCAGCGAAAGCAGGCCGGAAATAATAGCGTGGAGGTGGTGGTGGTGGTGGTTAGCCGGCGCCCGGTCCCGTAAATGGAACTGCCGGTTTGCGGTGGTTGTCAGTTGAAAGACAAATAAATCGCCACGTGACGATGGCACTGGCAGCAAGGATATCGAAAAGTGGCTTGGAATGGTGTTGTTCGAAGACGCATAGAATACAGAGGAACGCGAGGTTTCGGGAAACGCCGACCTGTTGTGTACTAGTCTACGTCGCAGCCTAAACGTCAAGGGGCTGGGCACTAATAACTACATTCCTACGTGTGTAGTACAAGCTGAGGTAGACATAATGTTGCAGGTAATACCTGAGGTATATAGAATACATTGAGGAAGGTAGAATACTGAAGTGTGATAGTATGTCAACGATAGCGACGCAAATGAGGAAACCCTTATCTGTTATGTGTAGTCGGAGTCTTCGTCTTGTTCGGAGTCTTCATCATCATACGGCCCAGGCGGCATCTCCGGACTGGCGTACGGAGGTAGTGTCTCTCGTCGTAAGAACGTGAGAACGTCGTCCGCGCTGTATTCGATGTACGCCCCCTCGCCATATGTTGCACAATGTTGTCGCAGCTCCTGCAGGCACCTCGCCTGCTCCGCAATGGGTAAGACCTCCGCCGCCATAGCGCTGACCTGCTCCCATGTAAAGCTGAACGCACCATGGAGGGAAGAGGTCTCGTGTGAGATGTCACGAGCAATGGGCTCGACAAGATTTCTAGCTTCCTCAACCCAGGACGGCGTCTCAGAGAGAGGCTCGCCTAAGATCACTCCACCTGCGATCACCCCACCCTCCAGTCCATTCCGCATTGAATACGGCAATGGCAATGGTCTCAATGGTCTCGGGCGTTGAATGTATGAAAGGGTGGTTGAAATTGTGAATGCATACTAGGAGACGATACCCCGCTCTGGCTATACAGTTCTAAGAAACTTGTCAGCACAAAGCAGAACGTCAGCAATGGGACGTGACGCGTGACTGACCATGATCCACGAAAATATGGTGGCAGATGAGAACCATTGCCAGTTATCAATTTTTGCACGGGGGATGCCCAGGTCAACATGATAGTTCCGAACGAAATCTCTCCAGATGCCATCCATGTACCCGTTCGTCGCATCTTCGAAGCTCTCTGCAGTCCCCTCGAATGCGCACATCATATCGACGGACAGGATGAGATACTGGTGCTTGAGCGAGGAGGAAGGCGATGACCCAAAAGTCGAGTAAGGTCATCCTGTGAATTAATTTCACAAGAAGCTCGCGGTAGACATGAACGTCCTTTGCCCAAAGCCAGCAGGTCGTCGAACTAAGCTCAGTTTCCTGTGAGTATCGCCGCTGAATCGTCGAGCGGAGCATAGCGAGTGCACGAAGGGCAACTTGTTGACGCATATCGGGCCCTCGCATTGCAGTAACGAGTGGAAAACGGCGGGGGGACTTGGTATATATTACACGACATTCAGATTAGGCCAAGTCTCGAGTTGACGCGACTTACTGGTTCATCACCGATGGTCTTAACGAGATATGAGCCCAACGAAATGGGCGGCCGGGCATCGATGAACATGTCCTCCATATCAAGTAGGGGCTCCGGGGGATTTGGGTAGCACTGGTCTAGAGAAAGCATGGACGGCGGCCTAGCGAAACCGGGAAAAGTCTGTTGGGAGAGTGTACTAGATAGCGCTGAGTTTGACCACAATTGCTCGACGATCTCTCCCTTGCCATTAGGCCTCGACGAAGGCGAGAGAATTCGAAATTCTACACGGTCGTCAACAAGAGTCGTGTCTGAGGAATCTGCTTGCTTGATTAGCACAAGTCAAGATGAAAGCCGTCCGCGTCGTACCAGAATGCACAGACGACAGCACGGATAGGCTGGCAAATTGGACGCGTCGGGGACGAGGTCGTTCATTCTGGTATATGGTCAACGATAAATTTAATTTTGAACTCCGCCGGGCTTTCTCAGGACCGATCACGTGAGCTCACGCAATCCAAACAATTTGAGCGCCACATCCTAAGATCCTTGGATACAACGATGAGAATGGGGCGGCGATTGCCGGTGACTTACACGTCCTTGGTCGTCATAGTCATCGCAGGAATCTGCGTTCTGGCAAGACGATCAAAACGTTATCTCAAACCCAAGAAAACTCAGAACGTTATTTTCCTCGTCAGCATTGAGCAAGAAGCATTAGTGAAGTTTACAACTTGGTGTCTTGAACTGATTGCAATCACTGTAGTTTAACCATGGAATCTATTTATGTATATATATTCATGTATGTAAAGTTGAACGAATCTACTCCGTTACTCACTTGCAGCGTCTCCGTACGACCTCCACCGTGATAGAACCGATCGGACACGCTGCCTAATCCGAGCCTCATTCACCTCCCAGAGGTTGTTCAGGTGTAGGTATAGGAAACGACATCCGAAGATATCGATATATCGTACGAGACAAACCGCGTTTTCAGCTCGCTATGCAAGCCTTTTAACAATAACTCATGCGACGACAATGGTAATGGAGATCCTTACCTTCAGTTCTTCGAAGGGTCGTCCGTCGTCTTGGCGGCCCTTGCACAAAGCTGAGCATCCGCGAATTCCCAAATATCCCTTCCTCGCATATATACCCAATAGTCCCAATCTGGCCCGGTCTGATAACAAGCCACTCCTTCGACATCCGAAAGCCAGCATTCTGGGCCCACGATGATGAATTTAGGGTCCTCCAAGGAAGCACCAAAATCCGATACGGTCCAATCCAGAGGTGATCCCAGAGTCGGACCTCCAGAGGTTTTCAATTCGATGATTAAAGCTTTGAAGCTCGACGGCGCATTGGAAAGCACGCTCTGTGCGAAGTGACTCGCCCAAGGTGGTGGATCAGGTAGGTAGAAGCCAAACATGATGTGTGTTAGGAATGGACATCGCGCAAAGACGCCTCTCCAGAGCGACTCGGACGACTCGGATTGGGCAGAGAAATCCTCGGCCATCCAGGCCTTGTTTGAACGAAATATGACGTTGAGGTGCGTGATACTGCGGGGAAGGAGGGTATCCACCGTTTCGAGAGTCAAGTCGGCGAAGGAGAAGTATTCGGGACGAAGCCTGTCGATGTACGGCAGTAGGGCAGCGGTTTTGCACCACCACACTATAGAGACGGCATCTATGGCAATTTCCAAGAGGCAGAAGAGGTCTTCCTCCTCATAGTTAAAGTCATAATAGACGCAGAGCTGTTTAACGCATCTGGTGATGAATGTCCGGGCATTGCGATCTCGCAAACGAAATGCATGTGCAAGTCGGCGAGCCGCTGCGCCACAATCTATCAGGATAGAGTGATAGATGAGGGGCTCGATCCTGTGGATATTTAAGGATCAGTTACGCTATGACCCGTTGCAGGAAGGCTTACCAGATATGTACCGTTTTGGAGACAAGGACAAGGCGGCACGCGTCATTCCTATCGTGGACTGCGGCCGTCTCGAGAATTTTGCGAGCAATATCTACCGGGATATCAGGAAACGAGTAGATCGCTGTTGACATGATGGCAGGAGCTGAAGAGGGATGGCCATCGCGACGTGACTTGGACTGACTCCTCTCTCCATCCCGTTTCAGAACACCCGAACTGTCATGGACATTTCATCAAATTCGACACGTATTTATGGAGGGGAAATCAGACCGTGGCCACGTGCTATGAGGGCAACCATAGCAGTAAGTACGCTTGACGCAGCTTTCTGAGAAGACGGCAACCGTTCAATTCAGGATTGGTTCGAACTGCTTTCCCAGAAACGAAACATGTGAATCATATCAAGTGCATCGTATAGTACTAGGTATGTGCAGACTACAAATGTGATGAAAGTGAATACCAGAGACGGTGGCCATGCTCTAGTAGTCTTCGTAGTCACTTCCTAAATCAGGAGGCTCTGGGCTCGGGAACCTAGCAGGCAATCCGTTCTGCTCCCGCAATGCGGTGAGGACACCGTCAACCGAGTATTCGACATATTTCCCTTCAGGATCATGATACTTCGCACAGCTGCTTTGAACCGCTCCCAAACATCGTGCGCGCTGTTCGGCCGTTGGGAGGACCTCACCAGCCAGCGCCGTGACCTCGTCCCACGTATAGCCAAACGCGCCCAGAACGCAGCTTTTATGTGAAAGGTCACAAGCGATGCGGTCGAATAGTATTCCAGCGGAATCGCTTTCCCGGACCCATGATGGTTCATCTGAAACCGGTTTGCCTAATATCATTCCGCCCGCAATGACCTGGTCGTCAATTCCAGTTGCGATGGGGCGCACAAGACGGAAGAAGATCGCATTGACAATGTCTTTTAGGGTTTCTGGTGTTGAATTGATGAGCGGAAGATTGAAATCTTCGACGGTGACGATGAGCTGATATCCTGCATTAGCGACGCACTCCTAGAAGAGGGATCAGTACCGAACACAAGATAGTAGCGGAACGACGAACTAGGACCCACAAGAATATACCAGAGGACGAACCATTCAAAGGAATCTCGGCAATCTCTTCGAGGGAGAGGTCAAGCTGTATGGCGGAGGAGAGAAGAAAGCCCTTGAGGACGCCATTCATGTAGGCGTTTATCGAAGAGTCGGGGCCATGCGCGCGCTGTGCAAACGCTTCTGCCATATCGATAAAGAGGGTGAGGTACTTTGCTTGTAGTGATGGAGAAGGACCGAAAAAGCGTGTGAACACTTTCTCTGAATGGACGCTGCAGGCAAATGGAGCCGTCGTCACGAAGAGTCTTTGCCCGAAGCCACTGGGGCGACGAACCAAGCTCAGTTTGCGCTCATAATCACGCCCGACCTGCCGAATCGGATATAGAGAATGAATGAACAATAGCCTGTTCGGCCATACAGCACCTGGACGTTGCAGGAGAATTGGAAAGGTGTCTAGGGGAACCGGAATCACCTATACAAGGGTCAGAGCAGTCCAGGGCCCTGTTGTACTTTGTGCTTACTGACGATGAGCTACCTGCAGTTTTGAATAGATGGGCACCAATTGGAATAGGCGTCTCGTCTCCGTACAGATGTGTGATGTCGACCGTCAGGTCGCGTGCAGTCCACGTCCTCATCACAATGAGCCGTGTTAATGGCAGCGCGGCCAAGGACTATAGCGCTGGGCGGAGCTGATAGAGAGCGTTCAGCGGGTGTTGCGTGAGGAATCTAATTGTTGCATTAGCACTATTTACATCATTGAAAACGACCAAGTCTAACCAATGTTTCTGTAGCAAGTCGTGAAACAGTGAAGAGATGCTATGTGTCCGGTAAGCGGCGGGTAAAGAAACAAAGAAATCGCCACGTTACCATTTAAGAAGGTACAACAATGACGGCCACATTCATACAGTGAGGACAAAGAGCGGCCAATAACGTAAATTACATATCTGGAAGTAAAAAGAGTCAACGGACAGACCCAGGCGAACTTTGACAGCAAGATTCGCAGTAAACGGAGTTTTAAGAACTGCTGCGCGATGTCGACGCGCCCGGACAGTACTTGCCACACAGAAAAGGGAATCGGAGGAAACGAGATCGCTATAGCAGGGTACACAGCATACAGTAATGTAGAATAACACAACTCATGCCTTGCCTGCGGCAGCGGCGGCTTTGGCATCCTCAGCAGCAGCGACAGCGGGGTTGACCTTCTTTCCGTCCTTCCACCGGACTCGTGGTGGTGGGGCACGGTTCCTGCGGCCCTCACGCGAACGTACACGAACAACTACCATAGATAAGTATGGACGGAATGGAAAACCTAGATGAGACGTACATGTGAGTGGATGGCGCACGAGACGCAGTAGCAAATTTTGATGTACAATTTCGGAATGGCATATTCTGCAAAATTGTCAGAAAAGCGAGGAAGAGAAACTGTACACGCACCTTGGTAGATGGATGCCTCGCTGATATCCCGGACAGCAGCACTCTCGACCATGTTCCTTACGGTGAAGCGCTTGATGGCCTTGTCCTTGCCGACACAGCGCGAGCAGTTGGAGCAGCGCATAAACGTGGTGTGGCCGCGGCCCTTCTTGTTGCGGCCGCCATTTCTTCTTTTCTTTGTCTGTCGGCGTCGTTAGCATCGAGTTGGGTATCGCGGGTCATCCAAGGGCATCCACCGCATCCAGCCAAAATTTGGGCTATCCCTCCACGACAATGGCCACAGAAACGGTATATTCTGCTCGTACAGCGGGCATGAAAACTCACCATCTTGAGGTCGGGTCGAGCAGGACGTTGGTCGGTGTCGATGGACTGTCCGCAGATTTGCCCAGGATTGTATTATGTAACACTTGTAGTTCCCACGACTGTCGATCTAAGGTTAGGGTCTCAATGCCGGACGGCACTTCCTAAAATAGCCCACAATGGCCTTTGTTCGCTCTTTGTACAAAGCAATGTGCAACCGCGCCCTGGCTATTGTTCTGTATTGTGTTCAGGTCTTTATAAGCGAGCCTCCGATGTCTAGGCTTTCTCATTCTCCCCATCCGCTCTTCCACTTGAGCCCGGTGCTCCCTCACTTGCTAGATTTTCTTTGACGACATGTTCTCATTCACGCTCTTCGCATCCACCTTGTCTATACTCTCTGTGGCCTATGCCGCTCCTGCTGTTGACTCCGCCGCCCTAGAGGCCAACGGTCTCGCAGCGCAGACTCAGAATGCTGCTTTCCAAAACCTGACGGTCAATGACACTTGCACGAGTAAGTGGCTTTCACTCTCCCATTGACTCTGAACTAAACCTGAGATTCAGCGGGAGAATCCTTGCATAGCAGGCGCCCTCGCACAATGCGGTAACAATGCATGGTCGACCACCGATTGCCCGACGCATCACAATGTTTCTCCATACCTCTATTCGCTCAAACGGAACAGTAAGTCGATCAATTCCTTCGATATGTACGCCCTAATGACTCTGCAAAGCTTCTACAATGCACAAGTGAGAAGGACGCCCTTCAATCATCGACGCTACAGGTGTAAGCGGAGGAATCTTCGGGAATGGCACCGAATCGAACAACGATGCAGGTCTGGTTCACGACAATGGATTGGGGCGGAAGTGTGACCCAGTGGAAGACGCGACGAGTGCGGAGTCCACCGCGGAGCTTCAGCCACAGAAACCAGCGCTCCCAGCGTGATTACCGTCACCGTCACCCTTACGCCTTCCGATTCCATTCCCGCCAGTACCATCGGCTCCACGCTTGCCACTACCACTCTCTCGCCAGAAGAGGCGTCTAGTCTCCTTGCCACGGCTACGCTTGCGACGAGTGCAGTTCCAGTGTCAGCGTCAGTGCTCGGCGAACGGATAGTGTCAGCGCGTTGGCGACGGACAGTGTCAGCGTGTTGGCGACAGACAGTGCCAGTTTATCGGTGACGGATATCCCAGCGCATCGCTCACAGCGACCCCTTCTGCCGCGACATCCTCCGTCTCCATCGCAGGTCTATCCTCTGATATATTGGTATCGTCCTTTGCTTCTTCCCTTGCTGCAGGGAACGCTGCCGCCACGACAAGCGCTGTCATCCTCTCCTTCATTGACCGCTGCGCGGCCTGCTGCTACTGCATGATCATCGTCATCTTCACGTTTCTTACGAGGACATTTACTTTACGATAACTGGCATATTGGATTTGTAGCATAGAACGGTGTAATTTTAGAGAGCTGGAATCAGACTGGGTTTGAGTCAAAATTCCAAGTTTCAAGCTCAATGTCTTGGAAAACATGTAGGATAAGTACACGAGTGTCCGCATTATTTTAGATATGACTTCAACCACATGACGTTGATTGCTTCGTTCCTCGCCTTGATATCCAGCAGCTTTCTTCCTCCTGCAGCGAACGGTGCATAGATCGTTTCCTTGTTCACTGTTGGGTTTGTCTTCTCTGCCCATAGGAACTTTCTGACCCTCTTCTCCATTCGGTCCTCGACATCCTTCGGCATCCCTTGAACTTTTGCCGGGTATTGTGATATCCCCCCAATCATCATCTGGGCTATCAGCCTTCGTCCTTCCATAGTTGGGTGGCCCTTTTCCCAGACTACTAGAGTCTTATTGATCTTCTCTAGCACACGCGCCCATGGTTCGTACACACAGATTCCGTTTCCGACCATCGCTCCAAGCGTTCTTGCTGCCTCTCCATCTTTGAGGATGCGGATTCCATCTGGTATCGGTGTTCCGTCTACCCGTTGATGCATCTTGTTCTTACCACTGCCTCTCTGTACACCGGATTTCCGATCGGTATCACTTCGTTCTTAGCAATGTTAAACTTCGCTCCGGATACTGCACACCACGTGTCTAGTATGTTCATTAGCTCTGCATAGTCGTCGTCTTCTGACAGATATACCGTTGTGTCATCTGCGAATAGGGATGTAATCAGCCTCTCGATGGCTCCTGGGATCCTGAATCCCTCCAAGTCTGGACTGCCGGAGCATTTCCGCTAAGGGCTCTATTGCTAGATCAAAGAGCAAGCATGAGAGTGGGTCTCCTTGCCTGACGCCTTGCGAGACTTTGAAGGGGGTGTTGCTCTTCTTCCCGTTTATCATCACCCATGTATCCGCCTGCGCATACAATGCCTTTACTGTGTTACAAAGAGAGGGGCAGGCCCAAAAGGCCTCTGTGGCATACGCAGCTGATGCGCTAATGGCACACTACATCAGAGCCGAGGATAGCAGAATCGATACGAACGACCTACAGTCACCATTCTCCAGTCATGGAAAACCTGCCAACTCAGCTACCAAAGGATCTGCAGGTGATGTTCGAGACGGCAGTAAAGTACAATGTGAGAGTAGATGCAATGGCACCATCAAGAGACATCACGAGGGAAATGCCAATATGGTACCACGTCAAGTCGAATGGTACGAAGACACTGTTCACCACAGGGGGAAGCAAGTGCCTGAAAGAGAACCACGGCATCGAGACAGTGGGGGACGCGGAAACCTTCGTAAACCTAACAAACCCTGCTAACCATAGACGCACAAAGAGGTGCAAGTGCAATGTATGTACCAAGGTTAGAGCCGAGACAAACTGCTCAAACCGGCAGGATGCTTCGAGAGAATGCGCGAGGTGCTGAACTCACTACCCCAAAGTGGAATCCGCTAACGAAGGCTCTACCCGAAGACGCAGATGCAGAATTCGAAGAACATGTCCCAACCCAGAGGAAGAGGGAATAGTGGTTTGATACCAGAACCTCACTAGTGGGAACGCTGGCAGACACATTCAGAATCTTCCCTAAAAAGGCGCTAAACGACGCCCTCCCAGCGAAAGCCCCAAAACGGCGAGTGGACATTGTAGAGGTGACTGTGTATACAGACGGGTCGGCAAAAGACGTCAACAAGAGGAATGCAAGAGCAGGAGCTGGCGTGTACTTCGGCAAGAAAGACAAGCGGAATAGAGCTGTAAGAGTACCGAAGAACATGAAGCAGACAAACCAGGTTGCCGAGCTGCTAGGAACGAAAGAAGCGCTAGATGCAGTGCCGCTGGACGTAGATATGAGAATCAAGACAGACTCGATGTATGTGATTGACATCCTAACCAAGGGAAGGGAGAAGCTAGAAAACGAGGGATTCCGAAACATTGCAAACTCTCACCTAGTCGAACTGGTCATCTCAAAGCTAAGACAACGCTTGGGAGAGACGTACTTTGAGTGGGTGAAAGGCCACTCCGGAGTAGAAGGGAACGAGGAGGCTGATAAACTCGCTAGCAAGGCAGCTGACAGACTCCCACAACGCCTAACGGCTGATAAAATCCCAAGGCCCAAGGGGGACGACAAGCGACGGAATGATGCTAAGCAAGATGACGCAGTCTAAAGCATACAAAGCCATCAGGGAGATTAAGATGAGCACGGAGAAGTACAAGGAAGCCCTTGAGAGAACGAATACGGCGAGGAACCTCAGTAACGCCATAGCCTGTGGCGCGGAAGAAGAGGATGATGAGCCAACAGAAGATGTGATCTGGAAGTCGCTGCGCATAAAGGACTTCTCCAGAAGTGCGAGGTATTTCTTGTGGATGACGATGCACGAAGGATACAAAGTCGGGAAGTATTGGCTGATGACGCAAAACAACCAAGACCGGGCAATATGCACACGTTGTGGTGTCACAGAGAGCATGGAGCACATCTTGTTTGAGTGCGAGTTCCCAGGACAGAAAGAGATATGGGAAATTGCATCCGAAGTTTGGAAGAACAAGACGGGAGAAGAGCTGAACGTCACATTCGGAAGTATGCTGTCGTGCGGAGCATACAAAGTCATACAGCTCCGGACAATCAAAGTCGACAAACCGGGTAGCGCCTGAACGGCTATTTTTTGAGTAATTCTGAGCTCGGAATCAGAACCAGAATGGCTAGAAGAGTCTAAAAAACCACCTCCGAAGTTTTTCCCACGACATTTTGGGTTCGGCCAAATTTTTGAGCTGAAAAAATCAATTGTGTGTACCCCTTTGGGGGTCTGGAGGGTAAAAAATGTAGTCAGATATGATACATAAGGGTCTCTCATGCTGCTGACAGAAAAAAATGGAGAGCATCAAGGGAGGCAGTGAATGTAGAAGTCCGGGCAAATTTGCGCGCGCAAGCAAATCGTTAGCTAAGTCAACAACGTGACCCAAAGTTACCAAAATTGGTCAACTTTCCCAGGTTCCTGGCACAGAAACCGCTCGTTAGAATTTCTTCTTTTTACCTGCATCATGATCAGAATAACAAAAGGAGTCGATTCCGCCATCTCCGAAGTTTTTCCCACGAGTTTTAAGGGTACGGCCAAATTTTCAGGGTGGAATTTCTTAAAATCAACTTTACAGGAAATTGGCCCGTGCCAAAATGTTCTTTGGGCTCTTCTGCTCACGTTCCAACAAAAATCGGGCCGTCGGGGGTCGGGTAGGTCCCCCATAAATGGTTGAAGTGATCGATCAAATTTGTCGACTTTGATTGTCCGGAGCTGTAGTTGAAGGAGTGACAAAGAGGGGCAGGTCTAGACTCCGCCGGATCCTAATATCGGAGCTTGCACATCTAATCTGGAAAATCAGGAACGCCAGGGTCTGTGACGGCGGAAATCCGGCAACAATCCCTGAGGTCACTGGTCAGGAATAGATGTAAATATGCCCTAAACACCCGATTACAGCTAGATATCATGATGTCGGACAAGCGGAAGTATGGATCGAAGGCGATCAACAAAGCTCTGGTGCTGAGTACCTGGAGCGGGACTCTCAAGGATGAGGGCAGGCTGCCTGAAGATTGGATAAGAGAGAAGGGGGTTTTAGTGGGTGTTACCTGACCAAGGTGAAGCCGGTCATCAATGATGGTAGACTTAACAAGTTACCGGAGATGACTTCGGCAAGCTCAAGTCCCACACAAAGGCCAGCTTGGTGTCAGTGCATAAGCATTTCCCCCGTGAGGCTTTCTTCAATCCTTTTGCATGGTTTCAATTTCCTTGCTAAATTACGGGCGACGATTATTAACCTTGTTTCTAATCCTAGCTACTAACGTACCTCAAAAAAAAAAAAAAAAAAAAAAAAAAAGAGTGTCCGCATTATGCGGTGGAAATCACCCATTTGTACAGAGACGAGCATTGGTGGCTATCTACTATTCAAAACCGCAGGTTGTCATAGCACGTGTTCACCGTCTTGTTTCTCTCTCCATACGTGTCCAATGTACTTCTTCTATGACAGTTCGGGTGTTCTGAAACGGGATGGAGAGAGGAGTCAATCCAAGTCACGTTGCGATCATGACCGTCCTTCCTCAGGCCTCAGGCCTCAGTTCCTGCCATCATGTCAACAGCGATCTACTCGTTTCCTGATATCCCGGTAGACATTGCTCGCAAAATTCTCGAGACGGCCGCAGTCCACGATACGAATGACGCATGTCGCCTCGTCCTTGTCTCCAAAACGGTACATACCTGGTAAGCCTAGTCCAACGGTTAATAGCGTAACTTATCCTTAAATATCAACAGGATAGAGCCCCTCATCCATCAGGAAAACCGTACTTGGAGAAATTCTCACAAAATTGTGACAACTTGTCAAAATTGCCCGAATTGTAAGAAATTGTCAAAACTTGTTGAGAACTTTTCGTCGCCCGTCAGAAGTCCTCAGAAATCTCGGGAAAAAAGCTCAGATATTTGCACACATTATTGAAACTTACTCAAGCAGGTGTATTAACAGGAGTACAGATCGTGGTATAAGTTTGCAGCTACGCGGAACGGATCTGAACCTAGAGGCTTACGGCCATCTTTTCCAAGTCGGCCGTGCACTGGCAGTAGCGAATCATCAATTCTCGTCATTTCGGCAACACCGACAGAAGACGGAGCATGGCCAAACGAGAAGTACTTAACGGTGGAAGTACAGATAGGGGAAAAGTGCGCTGCGAAGTTGATGGGTAGCGAGATGTTGAGAGACCACGGGTGGTAGATGGTGGTCGAAAGGAAACATTAAGTCCAATTTGATCCGTCGGCTTCGGCTACATGCGTTCCGAGCCGTCACGTGTATGTTGGCTTTTGAAACGCCGACGACAGCTCGCAACCTTTTTCCACTTCAACCATGTCTTCTCTTTCTCCTTCTCAGCGGCCTATGTATTTGTGGGCCCACGTCGCGTGCCTTGCTCTAGGATACGGCTCAGATGTCGGTACGTGCCCTTTACCGCGGTCGTACATGTCGTACTGGCCCTTAGCGGTTGCTTCTAATAGTACTCGCCTGCCGACGCCAGCGAGACGATGCCCCTCGCTGATGCTACTTGAATACGGCAACGAAGCACCGATGCTCGTAGGCGACGCCTGCCCACACTTTCGGAGGATCGTGGAGGCATTGTGGACTGCATATCGAATTTGGCTGTTTCCGAACAATTTTCGATTGGTGAATTCGTACCAGGTGGGTCCCGCGGTTTGTGTTTGCGCTCCCGCTGAACGTACGCGACAGTCGCAACAAATTTTGAACCACTCGAGAATCCGCTTTTCAAAATGCCCGTCGGTAATCGCTTCATGAAACCGCCACTGCAGACCTCACCAAAGACTCGACAAGCATCTACCAATCAATTGCGGCCTTTCCTATGTGGGCGGCATGACGAACGCTGGCCTTCCAATGCGGAAACGCATGTCCATGTCGACGACCTGCCCACGGTGAGTTCGGCGACTAGTCTCTCTCTTTCAGCACTAACCCCCACTATGACAGTGCTCGGTGCCTTCACAGCGAAAATGGTATGCATAACACTATTCCTCATACTGTCTGATTGTTCCCGCAGACTCGAGCACTCTTATGAATGCTGCGCGGCATAATCAGGTAAATATTTCGACTCGCCCTCTTTACGCCCTATCTGACTTGTTTTCAGGTTGTAGGAACGAGCTTGCGCTCTCTTCAATTCGCAGTCGATATCTGCAACCGTCGTCGCACCAGAAGTATCTATACCTAGTCATGAGTGTATACCAGTATTAGTGTGTATCGTATCTTTGTATTGTCGTACTGTGTCCCAATTTCATTGCCCTTTCGAATTTTCCTACCTTATGATTGAAAAGCAAGCAATGCGTAGAGAAATCAAGGAAGAAATTGTTGCGGATTAGTCGGAGAATTCCCACAAATTCGTCAAAATTCGTCAGGGGACCAGCGAAATCGCTCGAATTGCGGAAATCGGACAAATTGCTCGAATTGTGGGAGATTTTTCAAAAATTGTCAGAAATTCTGTGACTACGGTTTTCCTGATGTCTATCACTCTATCGTGATAGATTGTGGCTCAGCGGCTCGCCGACTTGCACATGCATTTCGTTTGCGAGATCGCAATGCCCGGACATTCATCACCAGATGCGTTAAACAGCTCTGCGTCTATTATCACCGTGACTATGAGGAGGAAGACCTCTCCTGCCTCTTGGAAATTGCCATAGATGCCGTCTCTATAGTGTGGTGGTGCAAAACCGCTCCCCTGCTGCCGTACATCGACAGGCTTCGTCCCGAATACTTCTCTTTCGCCGACTTGACTCTCGAAACGGTGGATACCCTCCTTCCCCGCAGTATCACGCATCTCAACGTCATATTTCGTTCAAACAAGGCCTGGATGGCTGAGGATTTCTCTGCCCAATCGTCCGAGTCGCTCTGGAGAGACGTCTTTGCGCGATGTCCATTCCTAACACACATCATGCTTGGCTTCTACCTACTACCTGATCCGCCACCTTGGGCAAGTCACTTCGCACAGAGCATGCTTTCCAATGCGCCGTCCAGTTTCAAAGCTTTAATCATCGAATTGAAAACCGCTGGAGGTCCGACTCTGGATTGGAACGTATCGGATTTTGGTGCTTCCTTGGAGGACCCTAAATTCATCATCGTGGGCCCAGAATGCTGGTTTTCGGATGTCGAAGGCGTGGCTTGGTATCAGACCGGACCAGATTGGGACTATTGGGTATATATGCGTGGAAGGGATATTTGGGAATTCGCGGATGCTCAGCTTTGTGCAAGGGCCGCCAAGACGACGGACGACGCTTCGAAGAAGTGAAGGTAGGATCTCCACTACTATTCCATTGTCGTCGCATGATCTATTTGTTAACGGCTTGCACAGCGAGCTGAAAACGCGGTTTTCTCGTACGATATATCGATATCTGATGTCTCCTATACCTACACGTGAACGACATCCAGCATGTTAGTCCAAGGATTGTGGCGCTCAAACCTGTCATCATCGAGAGCCAGAAGCCTACTGCTTGATCATCAGCGACCTCCACGACGCTAGATGCTCCAGGTGCCTTCTACGTTACGCCGTTAGATCGTCCAGGTGCTTCCTGCTTCGTAGGAGGCTTCAAATCCTTGTATTTAGCGTTGAATGGTGTTTCGGTCCACACTGAAAGCGGTAGACGATGGATATGGTTGAAGAACCCTCCGACAAGGATTCCGTAAGATCCCTGCCGTTGGCAGTCCGGTCAAGCGTCACACCCAAAGCTTCAAGTACAATTTCAAGCTCAATATCTTGGAAAACATGCAGGATCAAAGTATACGAGTGTCCCCACTATGATACGAGTACTTGTCAAAACGAGCTACGGGAATATGTATGGACCCGGCGGCGGAATCTTGATACCCTTTGCATTGAGCTCGTCAATAGTGTGCTTCTTCCAGACCCACTTCTTCCCATTAGGATGCTTGGTCATGAGTCCCGGCGCCCAGTCGTTGTCAGTCTCGCCGACTAGACGCCAGACTAAACCGCTGTGAGCGCCGTGTATAGCGCGATAGGAGATGGGCCGATCGTTCGGGCGGTACTTTGGTAGATTCCAAGTGTATATGTATATCACCGTCATCCACATCACTTCGCTGTCCATCACATCTGGCAACATACAAGGTGAGCTGGAGTTATAACATAAGGATGAGTGGGTGCTCACATATGGTGGGAACAACATTCACAAAATGCTTGTTCCCCTTCTCCTCTTCATACGCTTCCTCAATCTGAGGTAGGAACGCCATATACGACGTCGCCATAGTCGTCGCAGGATCTGGCGCGGGCGACAGTTTCCCACCAATAAGCTCATACGCCAAGGATGGATTGCCTTGGGATTCTGGCCTGTACTCCAAGAAGAACCACATACACGTCTTGTGGAAATCGTACGGCTTCGGAGCGTCGTGTAGGGCCCATGCGATCGCCTCTTCGAGGGTCTTGCGATGTAGCTCTTTCCAGTCTTGGACTAGATACTTGCGCTCTTCCGCAGATGGGAGGTTACGCATGGAACTGGGCATTGGAAAAATTGCTGGGAAGAGAAGCTACTTGGGATGCGGCTTGTTGGTCTATCTTACAAGGGCCTTTGTGGAGGGGCCAATGCGCTTTCTGATGTTCGCGGCTCTAAAAATACAGAACCTCATTCAGTGGATTGACATGGATGCTATGGTGAAAACGTACACAATACCGCGCTCCCCGACACCCACCGCACAGCTGCATCGGCGGTTGCTCCGGGGCGCGTCGAACGCCGCAATACGCGCAACCCATGGGGACGTTTTCAGAGTAGGCCAACTTGCCTGAGTTGACTTTAAAGACGGTTTTACGGCAGGGTGCATCGGGGTCTGAATCCATCTTGCTATAGGATATGGAAACAAGGCAGGGATGTATTGGCCTTGGGCGAAGATGATGGCGAGAAGGAAGCAGTTCATCTTCACGTGACGCACTTTGGCGGATGTGGAGCCAAGCACCGCCACCACCATCCTTCCCTGCTTGTGCTCTTGAATCCTACAAAAGCAAAAGACACTCACCGTTGACTTGCCATTGTTTGGTTTGGACATGCCCCCGCGAGCGTGCCATAGCCATAAGGTTGTATTTACTTACTAGTTCATATTCACTTTTTTTCGAGTACAGGTGAAACGTACGACGAATACTTACACATAAAAGAATGTACAATATCACAGATAAATGGGCCTACTCTGCCTCGCAATATCAACCGATAACAAGATAGTTTTCCAAAACCCCGCATTCAGATACCGACGAAACCCTTTCTTAATCAACTTCTTCTCTTCTTGACCCAAAGGAGCCCAATCACCATCCGGCAACTTGAAGATACTGAACCGAACCCGTACTTCACTGCGCAAATGATGCAAATTCATCACGGAGAGGACCTCATCCAACCTATCCCAATTGACAAGGCGTGCGAGGTCTTCGTCGTTTGAAGTGGCGTCGACACTGTCCGGATTCTTGAGGTACCTCAGAGATGAACGTACATCATGCCAGTCCAGCTTGACGTTTATCTCCAAGTCTTCAAGGGCGAGACCAGGAGGAAGCGATGCTATGGTTCGCGCTATATGCCCCCATACGTCTATGAATCGATGGAGGCGACCGCGCTTAAGCTCGACGCTCATTTTGAAGCGCCTTAAGGCCGTGCATGGCGCAAAATTGTACGGATCCAATACGTCGTCTATTCGAGTCAGCGTTGAGAATGAACTGGAGCGCGACTGGGAACTTGTAACGTACCCTGTAATGTAAGGATTTCGTTGATCTCAAACTCTCGCAACTCTGGGCTGAGTAAAGCACTGATTCTGGACCGACAAGACTGCCCGAGGTCGAGCATGTCTGAAAACGACAGGGATAAACAGGTCAATCGACTGATGTCAACGACACATGCTGGACTGCCGAGGTAATCTAGCAGACAGCCGGAGGACCCAATGGAAAGCGTGGAGAGCCTCAGGCGGTGGGACACAGGAGTTGGTGGAAGCGACGTTGTCTTGAGTCTGCACGCAGCTCGATCATGCGGAGTAGGAACAAAGATACTAGTGTCGTCGACATGGAAATGTTTGATGAAACTACCCTGAAAGAGCGCGAAGAAGCCATGGCACGTCTCCGATTCAGTATTACGCAGTTGAACGGAAGTGATTTCCGAAAGTCGGAATGCGTGTTGAATATGAGGCAACACCAAAGGGTAATGAAAATAGTTCTCGGGCTCCCCGTCGAGACAGATTGCGCGCAGGTTTGGGAGGGATTTCATGAGGTCCGGAAGAGAGCTCTCCCATTGCCGAATGGCCCAACTCTCTTCGTACACCAAACCTTGGGCAAAATCATCCTCGATCAGCTCCGTGGGATGGTAGTCCCTGATGGTGAGCATCCGGGCGAGTCGAGCTAGCCGAGGGAAAAGGACAGTCATGTCTGACAGCCTCTGGACTCTCTCCGGACAGTCTGCACAGAGATGCCAGAACAGTCTTGTTTGGCTATGGGGGGACAATGATTGAGACGTTGTCGAAAGCACTCGGAGAGTGCGCATGTCTCCGTTTTCGTACACGGCATCGATGATGAGGCCGAACAATTCGAAAGGCAGACAAGTAGACATGCTTGATGGGAGGAGCTGAGAGCGAGTCTCAGATTTGTCTCAGAATGGAACGGTGCCGGAAGTTGCCGCCTACGATCACGACCAGCAGCTCATTTTGTTGCAAGTTATCATGCTCCTGGTACAGTAGTGATATGATATAAGAAGTCTAGACAGAGAGATAACGACACAGTATAAAGCCTACTCATATTCAATCTAGGGGCCACGAATTTGTATGGAAGTCCGAAAGAACACTCTCCGTCAACAGAGAGCGCGCCTTTAGCTGAGGCACAAGGGTGTCAATGCCAGCGAGTCTACGCATGTATAAATGCAAATGGATGCTCGACAACTCCAAAGCATAACGCTTCCATTGTCCTGGCCATCGCCCTGTTTCCTCACGTTTCTGCTGAGTCCTGCGCAAGAATTCGCGGCTCCGGATCGAAATAGAAAGGTGACATGAGCGATTAGCGAGGACATTGTCTGCTTTGTTCCACAGCTCCTGAGACTCCGTGAAGCTTTGCTTGAGGCTGCGCCGGTCCACCAAGCCCGAAATGTATAAATCGATGCTTCTGACGGCGGGTAGTGAAGGGAGGTTCCTCACGATCCACACTAAGCAACGTCGCACGTCGTCCACGCCGAAGCTGAAGAGTGTGATCCCTGTGAGAGCACTGACGTCGATGTATTCGTTTAGCGGTCCTTTTGAGAATGAGCACTCGGTTACCACAAAGGCGAGCACTTACGGGGAAGGAGAATCTGACCCAAGGTGAGCTTGGCCAAGCTCGCTGGATATTGACTCCGGACGTTTAATGTCAAGAACCGCCCGAAGTGCGTAGTGACTGTTCCGAGCAGGGGGTCTTCGAAGTCGGAGGGACCTTGGATGATGACGAGGGCGAAATGCTGAAGATCGTTGCAAGAGGGGGGGAGTCCGCTCTCATAAAACCAAGACAGGATGATGGAGGCGGTCTCTGAATCCAGCTGCATCCAGATGTCGACAAGAAACATCGAATTGAGGTGATCTTCTTCAACCTGCAGCACGGTCGACTGTGACCTGCTATGCATGCCATCGGGAGAGCTTGAGAAGCGGATGTTGTCGAGAGCTAACGTCTTCAACTGTGGCGACGATGAGAGGATAGTCCAGAGAAGTGACGGAGGCAATCCTTGAACAAAATTGAAAATGAGGTGGCGCAGCTTCAAGCTGGACCTTGGCATGTAGGGAGTGGGTAAGGCGTCGGGATCTCGAAACGACACTGCAACAAGGATGAGACTCGATAGATTATGGAATCCATTGGTTAACAAATAGACGATGTCATCGGCAGTCTCGAAGACGCAGTCCTGGAGCATTAATGAAGTGCATGCATCCAAAACTAG
The DNA here is from genome assembly GCA_015501595.1 of Hymenopellis radicata. Classification (NCBI taxonomy): domain Eukaryota; kingdom Fungi; phylum Basidiomycota; class Agaricomycetes; order Agaricales; family Physalacriaceae; genus Hymenopellis; species Hymenopellis radicata. Next base: position 22,265 of record JADNRX010000078.1, read on the forward strand.
GTCTCCACCGTCGACAAGAGTACGAATCCAGGTCCACTGGCCCGACGCATCTGAGGCTGTATCGAGGTCGCATAGCCTTAGCTGTCCGGTCTTTTGTAGCTGTGACGGAAGACGCCACCCGCGTCTGAGGAAGCCATTATCAACGCGGGCCTTGGGAAAATTGGAGGGAAATGTCTTGAGAGGCGGCATTACAACTGGGTCTTCATGAGGGCAAATATCTTCCGAGAGAACAAGGCGCTCACCTTGGAAAAAGAAAACAAGGGACGCCGAACTTAGCTGTAAAAGCAACAGGTAACAGGCCTTTGGTGGCCAAATCAGGACGCCTTGTTCCGTAAACCGTATACGGAGACCAATTACATGTTATGATGTTGATCTCCGTCGTTCGAGCGTGTCATGCGCAACTGTGTCGGGTACTATGCTTCATGGGAAGACATTAATACTCAGGTAAGAGGGAAAATGAGGGTATCATCTACTTCGCTTTCTTGTGAACATCATACGAGATTAGCCGCCGTTGGACGCAGTCGAGAAGCTATTGGCGTACGGAGCCTGATTTGCAAGGTAAGCGCAGGAAAGGAATGAGCGGTTTACGGTGTGAAAGAAACTTACGGATCACTCCTTCGTGAGATTCCAAAATTTGAGCGGCTGAACCTGAGGTCGTCTATGATGGCCTTGCGGGAGAACTAAGTGGGAAATGAAGAAGACGTCCCATAGCCTCTATTCCTCCATGAAGCCGGTGCATCTCTCCGTCTTCGGGTAGTAGTGAAATGCAAATGAAGATATACGGTACGAAGCTTTGACTGATTTCCAGACCATTCCGAATGGTGTAATGTTTGAGGTCAAGCTGGCGGTTTCCTTTTTGGGGCCGCTTTCCTTGACAACGACCGCGATGACCAAGACCCTTTGCCGACCTATAGTGACCTTCGAGCTCAAGCGCTGAACGACACAATATCCTGCGATAAGCTTCCGGCCGTGACAGCGTGACCTAATAAAAGAAATGTGGCGGCCTTTTCCGGATCCGGCTGTGGTTTAGATACGCGTCAGACGTCTTTATGTGGCTCACATTGTTGTTTTGATTTCAGTACGAAACCCTCGGCAGGACCCGGTCATACTGGCGAGCAGTTTCAAGCTCCAACAAACACATACCTGGTCCGTGCGCTGACATGGCCCGTGCGCATCCCGAAACGTATAAAGCCCGCCCCGAACGTTGTGTCCTTACCACTCTGGCCTTTTGGCTTAGATCAAGTGTAGTATCTGTTCTTAATAGTTTAACCACTATTACGGAGGCACCGCCTCCCGTATTTGGTTATCTAATTTTTGCCGCCCTTGTTCTTCGTGCTCTGCTTGCAACACGAGGACGCGATGACCTTGCCATTGCAGTATCGGCTTGTGTCGTCGGGGGAACTCTTCTTTCCTTTTGTTCGTGTCTAGTCGATTGTTTCCTCTTGGCAACAATTCGGGATGCGGCAAATGTGCAGTTTCTACTATTTCTATTATCTATCTATCTATTAGCGAATAACTTGCATGTATACGAGTAACAGCGTCTATATATGGAGCTTAGATGGTTGCTCTACTATGTGGCGCAACAGAAATTCATTCAGCATCACTGCGACAACGTTGCTGATGCCAGCACATTTAGGGAGGATTGAGTAGCTCTCATCCGTACTAGCTGGTCATCTTTTCGCAAGGTAAGAGATTCGACTGGTACCGATAACTTGTGACGTACTGAGAACAGGATAACGAGCCTTCATTCTATCCATCACTGCGAATATGGATGAGAAAATCTGCACTGGCTCATTGCGAGTCGAAGAGGGCGCCGAACCCATCGATGCCATTTCTGTAACTAGAACCTGACACGAACGCGCCCAGATGATCTAATGAATTTTGTTGGCAAGTTACTACAGCTAACTTAAGACGTACCCCGATGATAGAATCTACGATGGGTAGACAAGGGATATCTACTGTATTGATGCTCCTGACGATGGCTCTCATGCTCACCGCTATACACGCGCGGGAAGCGGGATTCTGCGATAGAAAGGGCGCATGAAGGCGGATCATGGCGGCATGGGCAAGGCCATGAGTCACAACAGCCTGAGCTGTAGCTGAGGAAGTCAGAGACGGAAGAGTCGACGTGAATTTCTCGATGGTCGTTTGAAACGCGTTGAATGATGCAAAGAATTGCGAAGCCAGCCGCTGGCTCATACCTTCAAGTAAGATATCAGCTTTCTTGTGATCTCTGACCCGGAGATGCTCATACCGGTTGATAACTGGACACGACGCGAGAGGCGTGGTCGAATAGAATGGAGGCTTTCGCTTGTAACGCTAATGCTGAAGTCCCGCTGTCGTGCTGATCGTCCAGAAACTTCTGCACTGTATAACTCGTTCGGAACTCATGTGGTCGGGAACTCTGTCGACAATATATGAGACTGTGTCTGTGAAACATACCAAGTGCTTACCTGGGCATAGCTACCGATGTCCAATGGCCAAGGAAGGTCGACTCTAGCTTCAGAGGAGCACGGCCATGGGAACGGCGAAGGCGAACCATCAACTGTACTCCAGCAGTTGCTCAGGATGAACACAGTCCAGAATCCGTTGATCCTTTCCCCTTCTTCCACTGCATCTTTCGCGGGTGGCAGTGATGTCTTGATGAAAGCAAGTTCCGAAGGAGGATCCACCGATCGTATCTTGTGAAGCTGGGCACTCAAAACGAGCGACACCGCAGCGCTACTGTGATATTTTCCTTCGAGGTAGCGGGATTGTCGATAGAAATAGTGGGACAGAAGCACTTCGGCTTGTATGCAATGTAACACTGCCTGGGGATGACCGCTAGCCAGTCCTTGAGAAACTTCCCGAATAGTCCGCACAAGAAGGATGGGCTCGTGTCTGTTGATATCGCTGTTGTCGGAAAGGTGAGAGCCCCAGAGAAATACAGCGCTCATCAGGGCGTTTAATGGACGTTCCACGGGATCCCGAGCGGCGACAGCGTTTGTGAACCGAGAGGGGTTCAAAAAGAAGCCAATATCGTTACTGCTTTGTAAAGCAGTCTGTATCCTGGATATTCGAGGCTAGTCAGCATGCTATGTAAATTGTAGTTTAGTAGCAAACCCACAGTGACGAATTCCTCAGGATTTCAGAAAGTTCCCAGTCCTTGAGATCAATAAGATGGCTCGGCAGTCTGGAGTCTTGAGCAGGAGTCAGTCCGCCTGCATCTACAGGAAACTAAGTTATCGAGCCGGTACTGGCCGGAGGGACGCACCAGCTTGGATCTGGGGCGGGTACGGCTGGGTGAGAGAAACTACGTCGTTGGGAATACCAGGATTCTCCAATTGATGGATTCGGCTCTCCAGAAGTGTAATCTGCTCCTCAAGGGACTGTGACCTTGTCAATCCGCCATGCGAATCATACTCGCAGTCTGCATGTGACGGAGAGGTTCTACACGCCGTGCAAATAGGTCTCTGACCATCGCATTTCTACGCAAAGTCAAGTTCGACTTGGGTTTTTGGGGATACAGACCACACCTACAATTTTGCGGCGCCTGTCATAGGGACACGTTAGAAATGAAAATCTTGACAGCAGAGCGCATACCTGCAATTAAGGCACGAAGTTCTGAAGCCTTTCTTTGGTCGAGCTGTTTCAATAGGAGAAGCGGGCGGGGAGGTCATCTCAATAACTGGTCTAGGGGGGTCAGTTCTACTTTCTACGCGTGCGGCATCCTAAAGATGCACACATTCTTATATTGGGCCCCGCCAGCCAATAAAATGCGCTCGTTGGCCGGTCAACTTGAGTCTTCAGTGTTCCTGTTGCTTTAAAAGCATCAGGTCGGCATTTGACAGGGTTTGTAAGACACCTCTGCAAGTGGAGTCAGCCTGGACGGCCAATATGCGTTATAGAATACCCCCCACTAGGTTGCTGCCTTGCACGCCGAATCCGTGGTGAGCGGAGGTGGTGCATCGTCAGACTCTGTTACCGACATCTGTAGAACGAAGCCGTAGAAGGATGTATGTGCAGAGGGCAGAGCGAGTGTAGCGGCTCAGATTAAACCCGAAGAATTGAAGAGTGCTGTTACCGAGGACGAGGCCGACAATACGCGTGTTGTGAGTGACAAGCGAGATGGGGTGGTAAGCAGACATTGAACAGTGTATCCGAGTTTAGTACTGAACGCCGTAGCGCAGTGAACCGACGTCCAGGCAATGAAGATGGGATCGGACATGATAGTCATGAGCATGGGTAAGATCTTTGTTTACCTACAGCCTATCATCACAAATAACGAGAACTTTCATGCCAATATTAATCCGGAAAGAGAGAACGTCCGGTGCTACGGTTATAAATACATGAATGATTATTATGATACGAAAACGAAAAACGTCGAGTCCATAGTATACGCCAAACAGACACATCAGATCAAGTTGTTGCTCGAATCGAAATGGAACTCGAGAACGGCGGGTCCAGCAACTGTAGTATCATCTGAGACTGCTCCGCTCTTATCGTTCGAAACAACCAAGTACACAGTTCCCCTCAAGGTCGACGGAATGGTGACCATACCATCCTTGATCGGCGCTGTGATCATATCCAGACCGGTCATGAACACAGCAACCAGCGAGTCGTTGCATTCATCGAATGCGAGGCTGATCGTGTCTCCAGGCTTAGGGCCGGGCGGTCCAAAGGTCAACGAGGGGAACGCTTTCACCGGGAGCACTGGGTTGCTTTCGGGGCATGACACGATGAAGGGAGATGCGAGGGAGAAGACCTCGTTCAAGGACAAAGGAACCTAGGAGTGCCGGAGGCCTGGGTTAATGTGGATCCAAAACAGCAGCGAAAGTTACTGACGTCAAGTGCGCCACTCCATGGCTCGAACTTGTTCACGGCGGAAGCCACCCAGGCCGCATGACGTGCCTCGGTGGAGAGGACAACGGCAGCAGCTGTCAAGTAGTCCTTGTTTTCGATGAACTGGGCGGCACCAGCATAGGCCGTCACACCTATGAAGAGGTTAGGAACGCGGAGCATTTGCGTGGCACATCAATATTCGCACCAACACCTTCAAGAATCTGACTGAGGGTAGCAAACTCGTTAGGAGTTTCATAAGGACTATGACGAATGATGAGAGCACTGATCTTCACGAAGTGGTTGACGAAAAACATACAAGTAATATTCGCAAGGTTGTGTGGCTTTGTCGCCAAGAGCTGTGGACAAGAACTGAACGTGAGCCGCCTCGTGGTCCGCGATCTGCTGAAAGCGACCTCTGGCCCACGGAGGGAGCCCGGCATGGTTAAAGTCATCGTTGCTGAACTTGCTCAAAGCACCCGTGTAAAAGGCATTTTCCAGGTGTTCGAGTGTCAAGGCGTAGTTCAAAATCGCGGCGTCTGTAAACAGGTGAGATACAGACACGTAAAAGAGTGGCGAGCCATACCATCGAGGCCATTGTTGCGTTTGATGGTCGGTGTCGCGAAGACGCTGTAAACAGTGGCGAGAACGATGACAGCGACATAAGACTTCATGGTGGTCAGCAAAGGAAAGCAGGAAGCGATATATCTTGAACTCTGAGCAAGGCTGATTATATAGTAGACGGTCTCGGCGACCTCGGAGAGAGAAAGAGATCCCTCCTTGCGATCGGGCTGACTTGAAGCCGCGAGCGAAAAGCACGAGTGAGTGAAACAGTGATTCTGTTGAACCGAATGCCGCGAGCTGTACACCACACGCGACCGGCTTAGCGCTGTTTAGCAGTTACTATCTCAAGTGAGAAAGCATGCATCATCCTAGAGTTTGTTGGTCTGAATCTGTTACGCAATCTGCGTAAACGCTGGCCTGTCAACTTATAATCCGAATATAGTCTGTCTGATCCTATTATTCTAACAGTGGCGCGGCGTCAGAAAAAGCGGAGATGAAGACATGAAGGACACTTAGGTCGGTCATGTCGGGAAGGAAAAGACGTCACCCACAATGCTTCTGTGGAGCTGGCTGGAGTTTGACACTGCTTTGTAAACCTGTGAGCAGTGCAAGCCGGCGACACTCCTATATACACTTTGGAATGGGCGGAGATGAACAATTATTTGTGGAGGATCTGAACGGGCTACACTGTGGCGCCATACATGATGGAAAACTTAAAGAAAGTGGCGGTGGCTGTGCGAAGTCAACATCGATCACGTGCGTGGGAAAGACGACAGCGTGATGAAATTGATGCGATGGGATTCGTGTCATGATCGGGAGCGTTCATGTACTGCTGTAGAAGGACCCGAGGTCGCCGCCCTTGACCAACAAGGCGCCGAAAAAGGTAAGAAAGAATTGTTCTGATCGGTGGTCTACTTTCCATTGCGCATCACAGGCAGAAGGCTCGGGTGCCACCAACCAAGCTATTCAAAAGCGTTTCTACCTCTCTTTTTGCTGCAAGGTTGAGCACTTATGTCCCAGCCTGAAGCCGGTCCGAGCACCAGGCCGCAATCCCAGCTTGAGGTTCTCCGCTTCGCAGGGTCAGGCACCAACCCTCAGGCAATCATACAACGGTTCACTCACGAAACCACGCTGTACCGTGCCCTCGAGCTGCGCAGCGTCTTTTTCTATAACCTCTACGAGTTGGAAATGTGCCTGCTTGAATCCCGTCCTGCTCGTCACGGTAACATTCGCCGCCATCCTCCGCTTCTCATCGAAGCGCCGCGGATCAAGCACTTCCGCCAGCCCGCCCAATGGATTCTCGAGGATAGGGCGAAAAAACATCGCAGGGATAGAATCCTTCGACATGACCCACGCGAAAGACGCGAAAGGGACGATACTAGACCGTTGACGTTAAAAGACGTGTCTAATGTCGATCTGAAGTATTGGAGAAATATCCTGGCACCCTTCATTTCCATCGCGTTCGACAATTCCAACCTTATGTGTCATCGAGAGTTTCCATTTCATGACGATTTTTCTTGGGCCACAAACATCCAAAGTCTTTCCTTCACCCGAATTCACCTCCATTCCACGACCCTGTTCAAAGTCCTCATCGCTTCCTGTCCGCGGCTGAGGTCTCTGACTCTCAAGGAGATATCCTACGCCTCGGACAAGGCGCTGTCCTCCCACTCCTTCCCCGGCCGAGACGAGTTCGCCTCGGAAGGCCGACACTGGGGTGACCCCATCTACTTGGAGGAGCTCAATCTCGAGGACTTGGATTATAGGATAGCGGAGGACGTACTGGCATGGTTCAACAAGATGCACCACAAGCAGCTCGTTAGCCTCTCGCGACTGAAGAGGTTCAAGGTGCACGTCGATCCTTTCAGAATCTCTTCAGAGGAACAGATTCTGTTGGAGAGGTATCGCGGGTTTGATCGCCCTCCTCAAACACCAAGAAGAAGAGGACACGTAGCGTCCGAATCTCGCGCCACGTCCTCCAGACCTCCAACCCCCATCTTCCTACCACCTTCTCCCATGATGGACGTCGCAGTGTCGCCGAACCGACAGTTGTGCCTCCAGAACACTTCCAACGGGAAGCGTCGCCCGAACCTGCCATTCCCATACCTCCCCCAAATCCATCATACCCACTATGACGTATACAGGAAAAAATATGCCAGAACACTGTGATTGTCACATAATGGACCATGGTGAGTACACTCTCGACGCCGTATAGTTCGTCTTCCTATTTATTGACTCTGTGCTTGAAGACGATATCACCGCCGCCAATTTTCCTAATGTGTTCAATGTCGAAAAACTTCGATTCGACGTCCAACCTGATAACATGTTCCCTCGTCTAGGGGAGCTTCTACGGCTCCTGCGAACCGCGCGAACGCCGATCCAGTTACGAAAGATTATTTTATGTGTCAACTTCACGTATCATCCCGAGGACACGATGGAGGCAACGAGACAGATCAATATAGTCAAAGGAGCGCGACAGCAGCAGACGTGGAGGGAGCTGGAGCAGTTCGCTGTGATATGGGTGGACCTTTGGATCAAGACGCCTCAAGAAGACACGTTCCGGGAAATTTACGACTTCATTGGGCGTACGCGACCAATCAGCGAGATCAAGTGGATGCAAGAGCTGCTCAGGGAGCCGCCAATTGAGGAACCGCTTGGTCGACCGTCGGTCGTTGAGATACGTGAAGGCGGCAGAGAAGCTGTGATTGATGTACTCGGTCAGTTCTGCGCTTGTAAACTCGAACAGATGACTGAGCGAAAGTGTAGAACCCCGAATATCCATAGTCGCTGAACGCGAGTTCCCAGACATCGCAGTCGTAGAAACGCTTGCCGTCAAGATCATTCCTGCGATAATGTACACTTCCCTGGCGGTCCTGGTCGAAAGGTTGAATTCTGCTCTCAACAACCTCGACGACGACGCGGTGACATTGCGAGACGTGATAATAGTTATCGACATGGAAAGGGTATTCCTACAGGAGGGGATGAGCATTGCGGCGCTGAACCGAATGAAGCTGGAGTTGGAAGCGCGCCAGTCCATCCCGGTGTGGGGGACCCTCCAAGCGCTCTTCATGGAACGGTTACCAACAGCAATCTGCACATACACATCCAGCTCGATGGTCATCATGTAGCGACGACCTTTGTCCACGAATGCTGCGTCTGGATCCGGGGTCATATGCCGTATCTCCCGGACGGACGACTAAGGCTTTTCCATGACACTCTGGCGGGTTTGGTGCCAATGCTCAATCAGACTGCGGATATGGGAGATATTGCCGCTGGACCAACAACATCGTCGACCGCTCCTGATGGTGGACGATTCGATGAACCGTATGCTCCTGGGCCTGACGCAGACCAGTACGAGCCGGAAGCGTTTGGCGGGCAATCCAAAGACGTACCCCATCCAGAATCGCCGTTACCAAGCGAGCTCCCTTCAGTCGCGCCGTTCATTGAACGCGAAGAGGTGTTGCCAAGGCCAACGTGGAACGACCTGCCTATGCACCTTCGCTTGTCGGAACGAGTAAGAAAGACATTTCGGACATTCCAGCAGCCGCGGGGCAGAGGTCTTGAGGAATTGCATCTGGGCAGTTTCTTCAGTACGTTTCCCTTTGAAAATATATGATGATAGAACTAACACCATTACTTTTATAGATAACCGGGAGAGTTCTGATTATCCAGATGTCGCGCTTATGAAATCGATAACAATTGATACGTTGCCTGCGACGACGGTGGAGCAAATTGAGTTGTTGGCGGAGAGCCTGGCACATACGGCGCACGAGACCAGGGATCCTGTTAGGCTTCAGGAAATCAGCATAAGGATCCACGACGACAATGGCCATGCCGGCGCGGAGCTGGCGGATGCACCGTCGTGGCGACACATGGCAGCGCTACTCGGGGAGGCGAGGTTTGCGCACTTGACGCTCAATGTCATGGTTTATTCGCCCAATGCCGAACATCTTGGTAGGGAGCTGGAGGACAGGTTACAGCAAATTATGCCGGAGGGGGCTTTGACTGTTTATGTTTCTTCGCCAGATCAGAGTTCGACGAGTTCTCGTTGAAGTTTAATTATTTCCTGCTTTGAATTATGTTAGTATTCTTGGACACATTTTCTTGCTAAGTAAAGACCTACCTAATAACAACCATGTTGCGCGTGTGCGCTCGGATAAAGATAGCGGATAAGAGCTCCAGATGCAGTCAATCCGTTGGCATATCTGTTCAAAGCTGTAGGCGACAGATTCGCATGAATTGCTGAATTTGACGATTGAGGATGCAACAAATGGCTTTTAGGAGAAGGGTCATAAACAACAATAAAGATGGCAATCAGGGCCGATTCCCGAGCGGTGGTCAGTGCGCGTCGCGGACTTTGAATTGTTGATAGTCACGCCGCGCTTCTGTTGTAAACATGCCCCGTTCTTTCTTTCCCTCCTACCACCACCATGCCCGGTTATCGATTCGAATACGCCACCTCTGGTCGCGCTAAATGCAAAGGTAAATGCTCTGTCTTTTACTCGGGAAAAATAGTATTTCTCATCAATATCGCTTTTTTTTGCAGGTCCCAAGCCGTGCAAGGGTGAGCACAGCAACCGCCTCGCTGAGGGCGCTAGAAATTAAGTTGTCCATGGTATGCTAGGAACCACGATAAAGAAAGATGAACTGCGCTTCGGAACCACAGTGGAATTCAACGGCAATACCTCGTTGTGAGTCGTCGTTTGGCTGCGCACCGACGCGTCTAATCCATCAATCTTCAGCCAGTGGCGCCATTGGGGCTGTGTAACCAAAAAGGTCTTGTCGAATGTCAAGGAGTCGGCGCCAAACCCAGAAGACCTTGATGGATGGGAGGATCTGAAACAGGAAGACAAGGACAAAATCACAAAGGCGTACGATGAGGGCCATGTTGCCGAGGAGGATATCCCGGAGACCGCGAAAGGCGACAAGAACGGCGAGGACGAGGACGACGAGGACGAGAAACCGGCCAAGAAGGGCAGGGCAACCAAAAAGAAGGCGGACGATGGCGAAGAAAAACCGAAGAAAGGTCGGGCGACAAAGAAGGTGCGTTTTATTGCTCTAACTCTGGGCGTTTTTATTGAATCTACTTTAGAAGGCTGATGAGGATGCTGAGGACGAGGAAGAGAAACCCAAGAGAGCTGCCCGCAAGCCTCGCGCCAAGGTGATTTTGCATAAACTTCATCTACCTCCACTTTGACTGACAAATCTATGTAGAAGGCAGAATCTGACAACGAGGAAGAGGAGGAAAAGCCCAAGAAAACCGCTCGTAAGCCTCGCGCCAAGGTAAGTTTTGCACTTCTCCATGTACATTGTCCAACACCAGTGTTACAGAAGGCAGACGCAGAGGAAGACGACGAGGAAAAACCTAAGAAGGTTGCTCGTAAGCCTCGTGCCAAAGTATGTACATCGTTTATGATACTACGCTAAGCTAAAATCTCTTATAGAAAGCCAAAGATGAGGACGAGGAGGATGATGAGGAGCCGGCTCCCAAGAAGGCGACCAAGGCCAAGGCAGCTCCCAAGAAGCGTGCACCGAAGAAAAAGGTTTGTCCTTGTTTCTTTTTTTGCATTCCAATTTTGGTTTTTAACTGTACCGCAGGCTGACGACAACGAATCTGGTGAAGACCTCTCCAAAGACGTTGGAGATGTCAAGGCTTCGGACGGTGAAGAGGATGAGGAGGAAGCACCGAAGAAGCCGGCGCCGAAGAAGAGGGGCAAGGCTGCTGCGAAGGCCACCGAAGAGTCTGCCGCTGAGGATGCAAGTGAGCCTGAAAGCAAGAAGCGGAAGGTATTTAGGCAACTCTGGATGTGGCGACCGATACTCACATGCTTCCCCTGCAGAAACCTGCCTCCAAGGCTGCCGCCGCCAAACCCGCGTCGAAGAGGGCCAAGAAAAGCAAGGCTGCTGTCGAGGAAGACGCAGAAGATATGGACGACGAGTAACTTCTCGCCCTGTATTTCTAAAGCATTTTTTATCTCTGTGCTGTTGTCGGATTCATACCCCGTGCTTAATTTATTTTGTTTTCAGGATCAATATGATCTTACGATGCCATAGACATTGAATATGATAAATGTTGTGCACTCATCACGTCGAGGTTGAATCAAGAACTCACACCCGCCGCGCGCGTTGTGTGAGGAGCAGGAACATCTTATTTCGCCGGCGCTTTATCAGTTGCTCTGGCAGAGGTTGTACGGACTGGTTTCGGTAAGCATCGGGAATCAGAACGGCGTCGCTGGTGGTTGAAAGGAATCGTCGAGCGGGTCATCCGTGGGCTCCCAACGCGGCGTTATATCCAGAGAACGTTGTGTCCGCTGATAATTTCATAAGGAACACGCTTCGGATTGCTGGAGAAATGAGCGGAGACTTTTAGCGCATTACCAAAGGCACCAGCAGTAATGCTGCGACTCCTACACCCACGGAAAGTACGCGTCCGTTGGTTAATGTGTTCTACAGTCATTACAGAGTACACGCATGGCTACGGGACGTCGTCGGGGCGTATCGATTCTCGTTTGCCAGCGCTCGAGCTTCGATCCAAGTTGTGGCTGGGGATTTATTGTATTGTTGATTTTGATCACCAAGACGCGGGTTCTTGATCTTCTTCATTCACATCATCGTGTTGATGCAGAAATGTTGAGATCGAGCGGCCAATTCTTCTCTTCTTCGTATCTACCGGGAGCATTGTGATTAACCTTTGTTCGACGAGCTTTCTGCGCGTTCCTCCTATGGATGCTCTGAGTTGGTGCTTGTTGTTTTGTCTGTTCCAGCTATGAGCGGCTTGGGGAGCAGATTTTATTTACCTCGAAATATGGCTACAGTAGACTCTTGGTATGTGCCTCCGAGTCGAGTAACACATTGCATTGCACTTGCTATGTATACGCTTGATGGGTCGCGAACTGCCTAGTGTGGCGTCAGTATTGAGTCATTTGAAACGGTTCCAAATCAAGCTGCTTGGGCCTAGGGAGTAAAATAGCTAGTTAGAACACTTCAGTGTTTCCATACTGATAGAGTTTACTGCAGTTGATACCATCGATATTGAGGGGGTAGGTTCACTTACCACACATGTGAGAGGTAGCGAAAGGAACAGAAAAGGTTGGAGGTGGAGATGGAGAAGTACTGGAGGTCACAGATGCCATGGTGGGTAAGGCACTGCACAGTAGACACAATTGATATTGAATTTAGGCTGGTGAAGTAGACTCTAGGTTTTGTTTACTGCAGTTTTTAACAGTATCGATACGGTATTGAAACCTTGGCCAAGGAAAGGGTTGGTTTCATACTGACACGTGATCGTTTCACGTGACGGCGTGCTGGCCCTCAGAGAAGCTGAGAGTGGCGGGACAAGGGCGGGATGAGGCGGTGAGCCGCTGCGTCACATCGGTTTTGAATCGGGGGGTCGGTATCAATACCGTTAATAACACCCACGGGAGGTGTACTGTGCCACGGCCCACCCTAATTGAATTTGGAGTCAAATTTGACTCTGAAGGTCTGAACAGTGAAGACTAGGGTGGTGCAGTAAACCCTAGGTTTTGATACACCTCAGGTTTACTGCGGTTATTAACAGTATTGATACGGTATTGAAACAGTTGGGGGTCGGGAGGTAGGTTTCGATACCAGCACGTGATCGCTTCACGTGACGGCGCGCTGGCGTTCAGAGAAGCTGAGAGTGGCGGGACAAGGGCGGGATGAGGGCGGCGAGCCGCTGCGCCACATCACGTGTTCAAAACACGTGCCGGTATCGAAACCGTTACTAACGGTTTCAAAACCAGGGCCTCCCGGGAGGTCGGTATCAATACCGTTACTAACACCCCCCGGAGGTTTACTGCGCCACCCTAGTGAAGACAATTGAAAAAATTGAAATTTAAGGCCCATATGTGTCGAGACTCAAAAACTCAAAAAAAAGGTCTACGGGGATCGGCAGTTCGGATAAGTACGGGGAATCGAACCCCGAGCTGCCGCGTCACTACGTGAGAGGCGGCAATGTTAGCCGTTACACCATATCCGACTTAGAGCTGACGAAACATGGCGTGGGAAAGACCATGTCGTTGGTGCACCTGTGGACTCGCTCTGGTAAACATGTATATAATACTAGAAAAGCACTGAAATGCAGTGAACACTGAAAAGCCTGTTATCTGTTTACATAATATAAGTCCAAAGATGTGAAAAGTTCCCTTGGAGCCTTAAGCCCCAAGGGGAGCACATTCTCTCTCCAACCACTTGAGTGCTCTCTCATCACCCTCCAGCAGGGGCCCAACCTTTTCCTTGACCTCGGTATGATACTCATCCACCCATCGAATCTCACTCGGCTCGAGTAAACCGACATCAATCAACGCCCTCCCAATCGGACACATCGTCAAACGCTCAAAGCCAAAGAAGGGTTTGTCTCCAAACGCCTTGTCCTTGGGAATCTTCGGCACAACGAGAACGACATTCTCAATCCGAATGCCGTACGCATTTTCTACCAGCAAGTTTAAGAAGTGAAGGGTGCAAATGTAAAAAGACTCACCTTTGTAATACCCCGGCTCATTACTCACTGTCATGCCCTCTTTCAGCGGGGTTCCATTGTACGCAATACGCGTCCCGATCCCATGCGGACCCTCGTGCACGTTCAGATAATGCCCGACGCCATGCCCCGTCCCATGCCGATAATCCAGTCCGTCGCTCCACAACGCTCGGCGCGCCCACGAATCAATGACGAACCCGGTAGTTCCTTCCGGGAACACTGCCGTGTCGATGGCGATGTGTCCTTGTAGCACGCGTGTAAACGCGCGCTTGACCTCGTCCTGCACGGGCGACGACCCAAAGTAAAGCGTCCGTGTAACATCGGTTGTCCCATCTGTGTATTGCGCACCGGAGTCACAGAGGTAGACATGCTCCTTCTCAATGACACTTGAATTGGTGGTTGGGGGAGAGTAGTGGATTATAGCAGCATTTGGGCCGGTAGATGAGATGGTGGGGAATGAGAGGCCTTTAAAATGTGGTAAGGCAGCACGATATGATTCCAGTTGTAGCGCGGCATCATACTCATTGATTGGCGAGGAAGAGGCGAGAGTTTCTTCCAACCATGCGAAGTATTTGACTAGCGCTGCGCCGTCACGAACATGCGAGGCACGGAAACCAGCACACTCTGTAGAGTTTTTTATTGCTTTGAGGTCTCCAACAATGGAGCGGGTGGACGGAGTGGGGGAAGGCCGGACAAGAGAGGAAACAGCAAGAGAAGTAGAAGGTGGGAGAAGGACTGTGCCTTTCTTCGCCCACTCCTCCAGATACGTCCAGAACGATGAGTAAGGTTCAATTCGGACGCCTTCCAATGTCAGCTGCTCCGCTCCTTGTAAAAAGAGGACGGCCTCTTGAGCGTCGATGATCGCGTAGGAGAAAAAGACGGGATTGTAGGCGATGTCGGTTCCTCGGAGGTTAAACAGCCATGCGATCTCGTCGAGTGCGGAGAGTACAAGGCCTTTTCCGTCCAACGCGTCGCGCACCCGCTTCAATTTGGTTACATGACCCTCTCCCGCGACATCCTCGGGCAGCTGCCAGACAACATTCGACGGTCGCGCCGGGCGTTGAGTACCCCACACCACGTCGACCAGATTATGCTTAGTTGGAACGAGCTCCACCTTGGCATCGTTCTTGGTGAGCGACTCCGCGTCTGAGGCGGATATGAGCCGCGGGTCGATGCCAACCCGCAAGTTCTCCTGTTTCTGCGAGTGTTTCTCGATCCATTCCTGCCACGTAGGGACGTCCTTTACGCCGACGCGCATCAACTCCCAATTCGCGTCGAGTTGGGCGGCGGCTTGGAGAAAGTACCTGCCGTCCGTAAAGAGGAATGCGGAGCTGGGGGTGATCAGTGCGGTGCCCGCGCTGCCGTCGAAACCGCTGATGAAAGCGCGCCGCTCGTCGCAAGACGCGATGTATTCAGAGCCGTCTGGAAGTAAGTTAGTGCCATTTCGTCGTCGCCAAAGTTGCAACCCACGCTCATCGGCACTGCCCACGACATACACGTCAACCGCGTAATTCTCCATTAGCCTGCGCAAGGCAGCGATGCGTTCAGTCGTATGCACCGTGGTCGGCATCGTCGCTTTGTCGTTGACGTCGTGTCCCAAAACTATCGCTGAATAGGCTCGCGAGCAAGGCGGTCTTGCGAACAATGTTCTTGTTCGTGGTGGTGGTGGTAGTTCAGAGGCAAGTCGTAACGTGGGTTGTATCCTGCGAACTGCAGGTACGATTCGAGAGCGATTTGCGGGCGATAATCGCGCAATCGCCCACCTGACTGTCATCCACTAGCAGTCCACTAGTTGCGATGACACTGCATACAAAGCTCAGATTTTTAGATAAGAAATGTAGTTAAAAATCCTTTTGATTTTTAACTAGTTTCTTAAGTTAAAAACTGATTAAATATATTTAAATCTTTTTACTGAAAATTTGACTAAATTGAGATAATTTCAAGAAAAATTCAAGCAAAGTGAGTTTTATATAAAAATATTTTAATTATATTTAAGAAGTTTTTAATCTAAAAAACTAGTTGAAAATCGAAAGGTTTTTTTACTACATTTCTTACTTAAAAATCTGAGCTTTGCATGCAGTGTGATGGTGGTCGGAACGGAAACGTGATCTAATCTTATCTCCCCCAGCACCGACGCAACTTGTATTTCGCTATGTTAGAAAATAATGAAGCATAGGATTGTCATTCAACTGTGTCGTTGGTTCGTGACTCGATACATCTCCTTGTCAATTTTTTCCATTTATATCTGCGATTTCTCATCGTCTTGGAATACCTCCCCCGCTATGCTTAAGTAGTCTCGTTACCGACCGAATAAAAGTGACAAGTCAACGATATACGGTCTGGGGGTTCTCGTGATAATGGAGAAACTAGTGAATACCCGTCCGAAGGATTCAAGGAATGATTCGGACGACACAGTTATGGAAGACATCAGTTTCTAGTCCTTCGGTTTCAGATAGACGCCTTTCGCAGCAAGCTCTGGGACCGTATGGCTCTTCCAAACCCATTTGCCACCTCCAGGATGCTTGCTCATGAGTCCTGGAGCCCAACTTTTCCCGCTGTCACCGACTAGGCGCCATACTAAGCCACAAGAGGCACAATGCTTCGCGAGATAATAGAATGGCTTGTTTCCTGTTCGGTAGGTCGGGATGTCGGATCTGTATATACATGTTGCAGTCAGCCAAGGTGCATCTCCGTCCATCACATCTAGAAAGAGACGCGTATCAGGCTACGGTGAAGACATGTGCACGAAGCACTCACAGACACATGGGACGTAAGCCATGTAGCCTGGACTGGACTTTTCCTCATCGTGCGTCTTCTCAATCATCGGCATATACGCAGCGTAGGACATCCCCGCGGGCGTTCCGGCTGGGGGCGCAGGCGCTAGGTGCGCCGACTGGATCTCAAACGCAAGCGATGGATTGCCCTCCGCTTCCTTTCGATATTTGAGATCGAACCATACACAGGTCTTGTGGAAGTCGTAGGGCTTGGGAGCTTCGAGTATAGCCCATGCTACCGCTGCGTCGAGTGTTTTGACGTGCAGTTCCTTCCAATCCTGAACAAGATACATGCGCTCCTGCGCGGACGGGAGTCCACAAGTATGCAGGGGATGACTGGGATGCCCATTGAGCTCTCGAGCCCGACGCGTCTGCTCTAGGGTACAGAATCCTTTGTGGATTTTCCAGTGCGCTTTCTGATGTTCGGGACTCTAAGATAAGACGCAGGTTAGTAGGACTCACAGCATGATCGGACAGAAACGCACACAATAGCGAACTCCCCGACAGCCGCTGCAGATTTGCATGGGCGGCGCTCCTGGAGCTCTCAAAACATTACAGTGCGCACATCCCTCGGGAGTGTTCCTCGAGTATGACAATTTGCCTGGGCCTGAGTTGATTTTGAAGACGGCTTTGCGTCCTGGATCATTCGGCTGGGGAGCCATTTGCGGCAAATGGTCAGTAGTATTTTCGCAGGAGGAAGTAAAGCGAGGACAGAAAGTAGTGGACCTTGGTCGCGGTGGGCCAGGGTACATCACCTCTGACTTGTCACCTCACGTGGTATGTGTCACAGCGTTTTAGGAATCAGCACGTCCTTGTCCTCGCTCTTGACTCTTGACGTGAACGACAACAATATGTACTTTCTCTCCGTTTCCCGCTGCTTTTTTTGGCTTTGACTATCTACAATGTTTTCGATGCTCTTTCGGACCTCGTCATTCCTAACATGACATGTCATGACGTACACCCCCAAACGCTGACCCAGCGGAATTCCGCTGGGTGATGGGCCGATGGATTCCCAGCGGCAATTCCAGCGGATTCCTGTGAATTGGCAATCCCTGGATACCGGTGGGGTAGACGCTGGATTCCTCTGGGGCAGCCAGGCGATGAAGCTGGGAAAGAAGCTGGAGATAGTTCGGGTATCAGTGCTTGATAAGCGAGCTAAATCTCAAATCATTTTTATTTTTTTGCTTGTCCGACTTCGTTCTCGAGTGATGGCAGATATATACTGAGCATAGAAGTGCATATAATGTAAACCATGTATGAAGAAGAACAGTACGAAGAAGATGGAACAAGGCTAAGCTACGATTGTCCTTCCGAGTCGCCTGCTTCAGGGATGTGCTGCACATCGCCTTGCCCTTCCGGGGCCTCGTTAGCCTTGTCAAGCGTGATGGTAGGAGCAAACGAAATAGCGGCACCAACAGTGACAGGATTAGATGGCAGATTCGGATGCTCTTGTGCGGTGGCGGTCTCCATGCGCAGAATGAGAAGTTTGGAGGGCAGAACGACAAAAATTTTGCAACGGGCGGGGACCAAGGCAGAGCTGGGGAACCATAGGTGAGTGTCGTCCTTGCGTACGGCCTATAGCTGGACTGGTGCGAAAATTGAGGTTGGATATTGCACGAGAACGTTGGCAGTCGGCGGCGGTGGCAACCAAGTGGGAGTGGAGGATGGCAGATGGCGACCATGGATGTTTGTTTGGCTGAGTGCTGAAATTGGCAAGTCCTGGACTTGGAGGAATTTTCAGCCCGGTCGACACATGTGCAAGCAAGAGATACCGAGCCTGTGCCGAAACCTCCAGCGGTCTGCTAGCGTTGAGCCCACAAGAATCCAGGGATTGCCAATTCACGGGAATCCAGCTGGCCCTCCAGTGTACTCCCAGCAAAACACACGCTGGAAACTCACGGTCCGATCACCCAGCGGAATTCCGCTGGGTCAGCGTTTGGGGTGTACCATTTTGCAATGATCGGCGGTCTTGGTCTGGCCTGCTCTTGCTCCTTGCTTTCTACCACCATCATGTCAGATATGGAAACTGTTATTCGTGAAGTACGCCCCATTTCTCCTGAAAAAACCGCTTGCTCGACGTCTTTTCAGGTCGCGAAGGATGTCTGGATTTTCTCCAAGCCATTCGCTCGAGGCGGACTTATTCCTATCGGAGGACGCTCGACGGCCGTCAAACTTTCCAACGGCGGCGTATGGGTCTTAGCTTCAACGCCCTTATCCACAGAGACGAAATCCACGCTGGACAAGATGGGCCCGGTAGAGTGAGTAATGTGCTCTTACCCTCCGGCTATCACACATCAATCACGTTCAGGTATATCGTATCGGCGGACAGGGTGCACCATCTATTCCTCAGTAAGCTGGTCACGCATATATGCGTGTCATTTTACGAACTGACGCGTGTACTCTTATAGCCGAGTACAAGACTGCCTATCCGAACGCCAAAGTCATTGCCCCGGCCGACGCGGTGGAGCGACACGGTAACAAGGACCTCAAGTTCGACGGCATTTGGGGAAAAGATCCTCCCGATACGAAATATGGGTTTGAAGACGATGTAAGTGGTCATATACATCTTTTCTCGTGTGGCTAATTAGCAGTATCATAGATCCAACATTGTTACTTCTCCGGCTTCGTCAACAAGGACGTCGCCTTCTTTCATCCCGCCTCCAAGACGCTAATCGAAGCCGACCTACTCTTCAACCTCCCGCCACGGAGCAATACTCCAAGTCCAAGACTTCTGGCAAAATTCCCGTTTTTGGTGGATTCAACCCCATGGCTGGGCCGCCGCGCGCTTTGCTTGGACGATGGGCCAGGACAGAGAGTATGTGTTCCCTTCGTCTGTGTTTGTTCGATCTTGATTCTGAGTGGTGTGAATTTGCTAGGGCTATGAAGCGTGATGCGAAGACGGTCTCGCAGTGGGACTTTGAGCGCATAATTCCCTGCCACGGGGTAAATCCATTTCTTCTCTTCGACCACCTTCTAACATAACAACAGGATGTCATTGAGCAAACGGGAAAGCAGGCTTGGCTCGACTGCTATCGCCACTATTTGAACTAACGTGTATTTATTTCCCTTGTTCGTCCATGAATGAGGACGCTCGACCGGACATAGAGTATTGGAATTATGAAGTGGATGTTTTTTCGTTCATGTAAAACAGACAGCTGATGGGAAGTTGTGAATAAGTGAAGAGTGGGAATTATCGTGTGAGGTAAGTATTGCATTCATATGAAGGGTTCATGTCCGTCAAGACTATTACCGATGACAGAGCTATCACTAACAACATAACAATCCTAGTACTGTAGCGTTTCGACCATAACTTCACAGCCTGTGACCCGTTATGGTCTGAAGTTATAGCGAACAGCTTCACAGACCCTTAAATTGCCTTATTTGGACAGTCCCACGTATGGCGGGACCTGAAATTTCCTTATTTAGAGGCTCGTGCCTGGCCAAAGTGGTCTGTGACCCGTTATGGTGTATATATAGCTTCACTTCAAAGACCTCTGTGACCCGTTATGTGAATTTGCGGTCGAAACGCTACAGTAAGTGCATTTCCTTTCTGAATCAGTCTAACTCTGTCTCCAGTGTCCGTCCCTTTCAGCAATGTCTGAAGATTCGTTCGTGGACGGAGGCAACTCCAGTACGGAATGGTAAATTCGTCAAAGTGCTCACCGACGGCCTTGATCACCGTCGTCATTTTAACTTCCCAGTACAGAACACTGAATGCTTGCGAGGCTCGGTCCCGAGCCAGGGACTTCATACGAGAGCTGGCTGATGGAATTTTTCTCAGAACCCCGCTGATTAGGATTCGTGTTCCTCTTTCACGTTCGGGTTCAGGTTTTCGGGGTTCGCTTATCCCTGGACTCTCATCACAGGCTCCCCACGCCATCCCAATTGTTCGCAGTGCGGCGTTGGATTACAGAACGACAAGGAGAGAGACGAGGTGAGTTCATCATCATTTCTATTTCTGTCGACTGGTCTTATTTACTCGCTCTTCAGCACCTTCGATCCAATGAGCGTAGCTGCGCAAACAGAGACTGTCGCGTCTACAAGGTCTACGAGTGCGAGAAGCTCGCTACCAAGACTCCTCTCGTCATCCCTCTTGCGAGCTATGTGGCGAAGGGGTCTTTGGTTCGACTGAACTCACCGAGTAATAAGTTAAGTTCCCTTTTCAATTCTGACATAGATGTTGTCAATTCTGTCAATCGTTTGCTCTCTTCTACATATCTGTATTTGAACTGGATTATCAGACAGGCCCTCAAAATGGCGGAAATCTTCCGTGAGACTACGCTTCACGCTTGATTTTTCCTTATTCGGGGTTGCGTGCGTTATCGTCCTGGTCATTTTCTCTGGGACACGCGTACTTCGCGCCCGATTGCGTGTCTTGGGATCCTCCTTGTAACTATTTCCGCATTCTTCTCCATGCCGGTGGTGCCATTGCAGAAGGAAGGCAAGGAGTCGACTGCCAGTTAGGGCTCATCCCACTCTTTCTGTCCTTCACGTGCTACAGCGCGCAGAAATTAGTTCAGCCAAATTCCGCCGACGTGACGAACGCCTCCATGCCAAGGATGCCACTATTCAATGATAATACAATTAATACTTTGCGTGAGAATGCCGATGCTCTGCTACACATGGGCTATCAGACTCTTTGGAGATATCAACAATCTAGCACTTGCCATCTAAGCCGGCGTATCCACATTTTGACAAAAGCGTGAGGAATTACCTGTCAAAGGAAGAGTCCAGGCTTTCCTTTCTGATGATGACACCATTCGCGCTCTACTCCAGTCCACCATCATGATGAGCCCGCTGCCCCAGGAACTAATCGACACCATCGTCGACCGCGTCGCCGACGACAACGACACGGCAAGCCTTTGCACCTGCTTGCATGTCAGCCGTTCCTTCTGGTCGCGCAGCCGTATGCACCTCTTCCGGGACGTCCGCATCGAGAGCGCCGCACAATGCGCGCGCTTACACGTCCTGTTCGCTATGGATCCCGCTGCGGCGACGCTCGTGCACAAACTGGACGTCGTCGACCCCATCCCGCGAGATCCGCGGCGGTTCAAGGAGGAGACATGGATCGGGCGGGACGATTTGCTTCCGGGCGTGGTCCAGCAGCTTGCGCCGCATCTGCATGCGCTGGATCTGTCGAGCGAGGGGTATCATTACGGGAACCGGGACTACACGCATGTGCTGAGGTGGCATAAGGCGTCCGAGGCGCTGAGGGGGGCGCTGGTCGCTGTCTTTCGAGGGCCGAACATTCGGTTTGTCTCGCTGGCTGGCGTGCTGATTGATTCGTGCCAGACGCTCTTCTCGCTGTTTGATGGGTCGCCGGTCGAGCGGCTGGACCTGCCTTCGTTCTGGCACGATACGGAATGTCGTGTCAATGCCGATATATCCACGCAGCACCCGCCGCGGCTGCAGTCGCTGTCCATCATCCTGTCAACCTGCCTTGTAAACTACCTGCGACGCGTCGAGGAGAGAAGTGGTGAGGAGCATGGCCGGTTGGAGATTTGAGGAGGGTGCTCGTGAGGAGGAGGGTGCTCGTGAGGAGGAGGGTGCTCGCTTGAGGGAGGAGAGTGCTCGCTTGAGGCGGAGGAGAGTGCTCTTCCGAGGATGGTCTCCCGTGAGGAGGTGCTTGGTACCCGGGTCATGCGACGTTGGGGAGGGTGTACTAGAGTAGTCTAATAATTGAGGAGCTGTCTTCGAGTAGTCCTAATAATTGAGGAGATGTCTTCTTCGCTTCTTCGGGTGCTGTCTCTCGTGTGGGGCTGGGTCGCGGGTTCAATTCAGACGCATGTCAGGAAGTATTGCTTCGTGGGTGAGGTCGCGGGTGTCGGGCAAATCAATACATTTTGTACTGCTTCTTCGCGGGTTCTTGTTCAAATCATTGCATTTTGTAGGCTACTCATACTAATCAAACTACTCTAATAAATCGCCACTAGGAGCGTGGTGCGTTGCTAAGTCGAGCTGGTCTTCTCGGCCGAGATCCAAATCGCCGAGGCGGGGTGTCCTCCCACGGGCTGGCGAGTACAGCAATCGAGTCTCTCGCGGTAAGGCTAAAAAAAAAAGGAGTCTCGGATGCTGATGGCAGGACACCAAGGCTAAATACCAACTGTGCGAGAGGTCGGTTCTGGGTCACAACATCCCTTCCTTGCTCGCGCAGTCCCCGTCTTGGGCAGCCGAAGCTGTGGTATTTGCCCCCAGCACACACGGACGGCTAAAAGGTTGAGTAAGTGAGTTTAATGCGAGTCACTGCGACGTACCGTGCTGCCGTCAACTCGTAGCACTTAAGCACGCGAGTCGAGGCAGAATCCGAGTCACGACCTGGAAATCAGCAGAACGCGCATGCCGGGAATCGAACCAGAGCTCGTCAAACAGAGTAGGCGTCTAGCGAATAAACACGTTAGTTGAGGATGACAGTAAAGGCAAGAGGGGCACTTACAGCACAATGTCAGCTCTAGAGAGTCCGCTAGTTAGCCGACGACAATAGCATCCTGAACACGAGTGGATACATGGACGTCAACCAAGGAGAAGTCTACCCATGAAGCAACAAGTCAAATCACGGCAAGGGACAAGATGCACCTACAAGACAAATCAACACTAGGGCGCCGACAACAGAGACAGGACAGTAGACAAGAGGGCAAGCATAGCAACAGCATAACGGCGAGAAGGAAAGATGGTGATGGGATTGATGAGAATTCCAGTGGCCTTTATACCTCTCGATATTAGAGTTTGATATAGTGGGCGCACGTCTGGGCCCAAATCACTAAGCGAGTGACTCATGCGCAGTGCGCGCGCTCCGTCGCATCAGAACTAGAAATGTGGCGAAACTTTTGTTCTTAATGAATCCTCACTCCCGTGGCGTAGTTCAACGCGGCTTGTCATTAGGAATTGATAGATACACATATCATTATCCTAGCTGCTTTGTAGAGTACATCAGGGAAAACTGTAAATTGTACGTACGTCTACGTAGGTCTACATAGGCCAGGTAGGCCAGGTACAGAGGTACCCCTATACGTAGCCCTAGTGTAGACATCACCAAGCTGTACGTATACCTCCTGTAGACCTACGTAGACTACACGGAGGTCTACACATAGCTCTTGTAGGCCATCTGTACACCCACAGTAGACATGCAGTATACCTACTCTCAAATCATAATCCCCGGTGGTTCTATTACTAGCAGGAGAACCGTGCAGAAGGAGGAGTAAAAGCCACAATATATTTGGAGATAAATCAATACATGTACAGGCTAACAATACACGAGGAGCACATTCGGTAGCAGGTAGGATAGATACCCTACGATACGATACGGTAGATACTGACTTGGACGTCGCGCTGTCCTGGATATAGCGGGGCCAGTCACCGGCGAGCTACGAAATATTTTCATTAGATGCGTTGCGATCGCTGCTCTCTCGATACTCACAAGTAGTCCTCATGCAGGACTTGATCCTCGTTGGTCATCCGTGAATTGTGCCTGTTGGTCGTCTGTGGACTGTGGCTCGTTCCTCGCCGGCGTTGCTTGGTCTTCATCCTCTCTGGTTGCCGTTGTCGTGGTTCGTTCCTCGTTGGTCGTGGCTCTGGGTCTTCATGGTTCGTGACTCGCTCTCGTAGCTCGGTCCTCGTTCGGTTCTCCGGTCCTCGTATCTGGTTCCTCGTCAGTGGTGACACGTTCCTCGTTGGGGTCGGTCGTGGCCTGTTCCTCGATGGTCGGATTCTCGT
Source organism: Hymenopellis radicata (assembly GCA_015501595.1). Classification (NCBI taxonomy): domain Eukaryota; kingdom Fungi; phylum Basidiomycota; class Agaricomycetes; order Agaricales; family Physalacriaceae; genus Hymenopellis; species Hymenopellis radicata. The sequence goes on from JADNRX010000078.1 coordinate 46,625, forward strand.
GGGTTGCTGCTCGTTCTTCGTGGTTCGTGCCTCGCTCCTTGTTGGTCGTGTTTCGCTCCTTAGTGCCATAGTGGTCGTGTCTCGTTCGTCGCTGGACATGGTCCACTCCTCGTGCATGTAGCTCTGTTGGTCGTGTCTTGTCGCTTGATGCTGCTGGTCGACGGGATGGTCATCGCGGGCTCTGAATCCTCGTTCTGTGTCGGTGGATATTGACGGAGACGACTCGCCCAGGAGTAGCAGTAGCATCCAGAAGCGACACAGCTCTGATTGAGTCAGAGCAGGCATTGTCGCCGGTCGGAGAGGAAGAGGAAAAGGTTGGGGAACGGATTGGGAATGGGGGGAAGACAGGACGACTGGGCGGAGTTCAGAAAATAAATTTCGCAGTGGATGATGCGTGCGCACGGACCATTTGATCGAGTGGACTTGGCAAGATTTCTGCCACACGACTTGACAAAATATCGACCTGGTCGACTCGAATACTTAGAATTCGCGATGGACTCTTGGTTCCAACATACTGCAATGCACCTTGACAGTGCTTCTCAAAAATATTTTCGCCATGGCTGCTGCCGACCTACATACACTTCACCAGAACCTATTGTAACCTGTGTAGAGGTGAGTGGCAACTACATAGTTCTACGTAGTGCTCACCAGACTGTACGTACATCTACGTAGGTCTACGTAGACACGACCCTTTCGGCGTACCCTACGTAGACAGGCCCCGATCTACATAGAATTTCAGATTTCCCTGATGTAGTGTAGCACGAAAATAAGAATGTGGTATTAGCCGCACATTCCGGATTCTGCAGGGCGGTCTTAGTAACTGATTGCAACGAATATTACAGTCTGAAGGCACGTACCTCACTTTAGTCTATACAATATCTGAAAGCTTGGATCCAGTGCTCCTTGACGCGCTAGGAGTCAGCAGTAAGCTGGATACTTGTAGGAATATACCTTCGCGAATTATTCACGCCACAGAATATTCTCAAGACGGGGACCTGTGCCAAAGCGTGTATCAAGGCAACGATCGGGCGCCCAGAACGCATCTTACACATGGGAATATTCTTCCGGCGGGGACCTGAATTCGATCTGTGGAGGAATGTCAGTTTGTACTCCCCATTCTGACTTTCCCTCTTACCGTCACCGCTGCCGCCCCCGCAAGCACGAAAATTATATGGTAAGCTGGTCTTCACCGTCGCTCACCTCGTCTTCTGACAGTCCATCATCTCAGTGCGTTCTCCACCCCGGAATGGCGTCAACACTCTCGATTGTCGTATCCGACGTCGCGCGCGTAAATTTCTTGTAGTCGTTTCGGAAGAAGGCAAGGTAAAGAAGAGAGACGGTTTACCAGCCTGCACACTGACTGCTCAAACTGCATAGTGCCTCAATTCGTGGAGATCCGGGGTCAGAAGTTGTAAGTCGTCCCAGGCGGTACTTCCCAGAGGTCCCAAGAGTCATACGCACTCAATTCGTCGAAATTCAGGTTATAATGTCGAGAGTTCAAGAAAAAAAGGAGCCACGGAGGACGAGAAGGTGCGTGTTGAACGCCCACAGCCTTCACGGCTGACAAGTTGTTCCCTACAGGTCGCGGACGTACGCTGCTAGATACTGGCCGGGAAGGTCCAGCGCCACGAGGAAGAGTCGCCCAATTTGTCGAGAACCGGGATTAGATTGACAAGAGGGGGGTATATGAAGCGAGGGACAAGGATTGACGAAAGGGCCGTCCGAGGTGCGTTGTTGTATTCGGCGTCATTTGAAACGAAGTGACACCCAAGAACCCACAGACCCCCATCAAACGTCCAAAAGAGCCGAATATCCAATGAGGAAACGGTCAAATTCGAGAGACGCCGCGTCACGACATGAAGGGCAGGAGCAAGAACCTCTCGATCGTGTTTCCGCCAAATGCGGCAAGTTCACGCTTGACTGCTTACCGTCACCATGTGGATCCTCAAATTCGTTTCTTTGTTCCAACAACGCGTTGGCGCCTTCGGCGCCGCTGGGAACGCCAAACTCCTCAATACTCAACTTTGGATTCCGAAGAACGGAGAGTGGGATTAGAGCAGCGTTGATGGCCTCGCCGGCCAGGCTTGGGTTTCTGGCGAAAAGTCCGTTTTTCCTGTTCTTTTTCGCGTCATTTTGCCTGATTTTATGCTAGATTCACTTCCCCCGGTTGCCCAACTTTGTACGCTTCTCTTGCCTTGGCGGTATTGATCTGGAGGCTGATTTCGACAGAGGACGTATGGATGGACCGCGGTGGCTTCGCCACCGCCTCGACTAGGCGTCTACATGTGGAGAAAACGACTTCGTTCTCATGGAAACCGAGGCTTTGATCCAGAGCAGGCGTGGGTGTCCTCGCCGGACCGGCTTTTGGTCCAGGCGAAAAGGTGTGTGTTTTGACCTCATTTTGATCTTTCATTTCTAACCACATTTCATTAGATCTACATCTCGCGCCATCAAATAAGGTACGTTTCACTCCGTATTTCGCGATATTCTTCTTCTCACCACTTGCCATTAGTCGAGGCGGCTTCGCCGCCTCCTCACACGTTCAAACAACTCGAGGAACAACGCCACGACTTCGGAACACGCACTTTCGCCACTCTTATGGTGTGTGTTGGCCTCGCCGGCCCGGCTTTTTTTTCTGGGAAAAAGCTCCTAATATTTCCTTTCAATTTCACGTTGATTTCTGACTTGGTTTTATTAGTTCGACCACAGAATTACAGTCAAATGGAGCGAGAATTCCTTCTCTATGGACGCTTCTTTTCCCTTGATCGCGATCTGGATCTTGCTGGGCTCGGTTTTACGGACGGATTGGGACATTTGGGCGGCGAACTGGCGAACTTTTCAAGGTACGTTTGTTCCCTCTTCAATTTCAGGACTAATCTTTATTCCAGCGTTACGATATTGCGTTGGTACGCAGTGATCAGCGGCGCTGCCCCGCTGCGCTTGCAATGCGGGCCTTTCGCTCTTCGGATAACGACACTTTCCGGGACTGCACGCCACACTTCGACTTTGGTCTCGGCTCACCTGGACACCACTACCTACCGGTCGTCGTTGTTAGCATGCAGTATCCTCTCTCTCTCTTGCGACGGTCACATTAACGTCCCAGTGGCCGCGATGTACGCGTCAGACCCTCAACTCGCCGAGAACTCTTCTAATTACAGCCGCACCTATGCTCACGCGCCTAGCCTTCGGATAATCCTAGCCGTTGCTATCGACTTGGATCTGACGTTGTTCGGCTTTATGGCCTCATTTGAACATGTCGGTTACGAATTTGTTCTGGTACGTTATGCCCGTCTAACTCGCATTCTGGGCTAATAACTTATTGTAGCGCCTGAATTATCGTACAATTTCAGTGAGCAATGGCGCTACCGAGGCTCTGCGCGCGTTCCTTGCTGCTCACTGCTCGTATAACGAGTTCAGTCTGAAGTCCATGCCACATTCGATTGGAGTCTTGCGCTTCTTACACGCTCGCGCTTAGCGCCTTCTCCGCATTGGAATACTCCTTCTGACCACATCTCCATCGAATCTTCGCCCCGGCTCCCACGCTATAATTTCTCAGTCTGCCTAGAACTCTTCAAATTTGAACACGGACCTATGCTCATGCGGCCAGCCCACGGCTCTATACCCGTTGATGGCGATTTGGATCTGACGGAGCTCGGATTTATGGACGCATTCGGACATGCTTGGTCTTGGGTACGTTATTGTGTTCTGTCGCGCTTATTGAACTAATGACTTATTCCAGTACCTGAAACGCTATGGATACGCAGTGAGCAGCGGCGTAGCCGCCGCTGCGAGCTCCTCACTGCTGGGTAACCGTGGTTGTCGGTATTCTACGCCACACTTCAAGTTGTTTCTCGGACGAGTGGGACGTCGGCCCTTCTTCTCCTCAGCGACGACTATATCGTCAGTTACGACGATGTCCTGTTCGGTTTCAAGGACCGCGATGTTGAGAAAGGGCTGTCTCGGGTTCGTGCCCTGGTCATTAGATCAAATTTGCGGAGCTAACTTGTTTGCAGCTCGTATCCACGGCGCGTTGATTCGGTCGTGGACTACCCTGCCTTTATGTTGATTTCGACTCTGTGGGGCTGCGTTTCGGCTGGGACGACGACTCATAGGCACCGGAGAACGGACAGCACCGCTTTATGGTTAGTAGAACATTTTGTCTTTTGTGTAGGAGTATATGTACTTGTTGTAGCTACGACGGCAATGAAAATTGAGTTGCTGAAATCTCTTCTGTGCGAATGTGAACGAAGTCGACGAAGTTACTTACCATGGATTAGTAGATAGTGTTAGTTAGGGAGACCAGAAATATGTATATACGGAATTGCACATCGTTGAAGGTCTCTATAGCTGTCTAAATGCTCTGTAGAGCATAGTACAAGATGCTGGTAAAACATGGTTAGTACCCAAAGTCGGACTACAACACAAACAATAAGATAACCCACCTATTGAAGGTTACGGAGATGATTATATCCCCGAAACCTCGAACGAAAACTTCTTCTGACGACGGGTTCTGGCAGACTTAAAAACTTTCGTGATCGATAGAATGGACCTGGAAGATGATGTCCGTCGGGTCGCCAAGTTGATTCCAAGCAGCCAATGAAAAGTATTTCCTCCGCTTGCTGAGCGGGTAACTCGAGTCATCCCAATGCTCCAGGCCTTCAATCAGCTCGGAATTAGTGGGAAAACATTGTGATCAAACGTCAACATCCGGCTAAGCTACCCCCAGGTGATCGAGACCGCTTGACCTCGAACCACGACGTGTCCGAATCCAAGGCGCCTACACCAACTCACCTTCGTGCTCTCCGCCTCTCTGCAACTCTGGCCGACCTATATTTACCTGGAGGTTCGTCTATGGACCACTTAAGGCAAATTCCGATGGTTCTTGAGCCTGAGAACGCGTTCTAAAGACGACTTTTCGCGTCAGAGGCTCAGCGAGTCGTGTAGGACCCTGCACATCGATGACATGAGGATTTCTAGACCCTGTGACGTATCTGGGGCTCTGCCTATCTTATCTGGACCGCCATGGATGCGGGGAAATGACGCATAGGTCGTCTTCCTCCTCCGTTCCTCCGACACTTTGGGTAAACATTGTTTTCCGATTCAATCCGTTCGATTTGACGGCTGTATAAGGTCTACGTACCTTAATTAGACTGTCATCGATTGTCTGCCCACCTCCGAACGAATTTAATTCAACGTTAACGCACGACTTACGCTGTGTTCCCAGATTGCTCAAAAGGTTCGTACCTTTTCTGCGTTTCAACGGGCTTCATTTCGCGCTGACTCATATCACATGGTAGTGGAACGTAATCGGAGAGTTTCTCCGTTCCCAGAACAGTCTAATTAGCAACGCGAAGCGTTGCGCTTGTCCGGCTGAAAAAACTCATCAGTAAGTTTTCACTACCTCCGTGCCCAGACGCCGCAGTATAACTCCCATCAGATCATCAGGGGTAGACCCTGCAGCTAATTCCGGCGTTTTGGTAGTTGGAAGCTTGGGTCGAGGATGGGAAAGTCGGTACAGTGCGTTCTGGAGCAGGAGGTAAGTTCCATTCGCCTTGGACTCGTCACTTTCGCTAGAGTTTAACCCATGTTCAAGTTTAGATTTGACATTCCTCGATATGTATTGTAGTCGCTGTCCTGTGCTCAGGGCGACGAACTAAGAACAAGCGAGATTGTGTGGCGGCGCGTATTGCGCCCGAATATTGGAAAGATTTCGTCCGTGCGACGGTCGCGCATCACGGCGTTCGATTATCCGCATCTATTTACGTTTCTTCCAGAGCCTGTGATACTCGAAAGTGGAATAAAAGGTGATGAGATTCCAACCGAATCCATCATCACCCATTCCCTTCTCTCCTTCTCTCACAGTTTCTTCTCTATTCGCTACTGACCATCCTATCATGCTCTTCTATCCTGTGGACGGCTGGAGTCGTTGCTGCCGCCGTCCTCATCATCGTGTTCCCGACGCGTAGCCATTGAAAACGTGACGAGCACGGGAATCGTGACAGGTCAGTTTCCTTCTTCCCACCATCATCGTTGATTCTTATTGGTTACTTCCGCCTCTCTCAGCGCTGTTCTACTTGCCTCTATTCCTTCTTGTAGGTTATCTTGTTTGCTGTCCTCCTCAACTAGACCGCTGACGACTTTTGAAAGACTTCCATATCCGCCGCCGACTTGGACGGGCCGCAGTGTCCTACACTGATTATCCTTTCGAAGAGAACCGCGTCTCTGGACACCCCGCCTGGTATGTCGTCACTGTTCTTCCCGCCCATTATGTGTCCTTACCTCCCGCTCTCAGATTTGGACACCTTGATTTTTGGCAGCACTGCTCCTTTCTCATCGCGCCCTCTGGTATGTTGTTGTCTTGGGTATTCGCCTGTGAAACGCTGCTAATAATCTTCGTATAGTATTATTTTCGTCGGCGTTGCGGTCCACCCTCTTAGACGACGTCGAGTTACGGACTGCCTTGATACGTTGATGGAGTTGCGTGAGGCGTTGTCTTCGTGACGCGTCCTTGTCCCATTTGGCTTCGCGCCGGTGGGAAGGCGACGATACATCTTTTGGCGGCAATTCAGACCCCAGAGCCATGGGTCGACGGTGGCGGGCGTTTCGGACCACGGCCCATGGTTGCCCATGGGCAGCTGGAAGATATCACCTGGAGATTTATGTGCGCTGGAGCCATTGATATCGGGAACCGCGGCTGTAAGTGGTGGCCGACAGTTATTCACGGTGAGTTCCCAAGTCTTGTCCAATCCTGTACTCATTGTTGCTAGGATATTCACTGTTCGCTGCGAATGGTGCTCGCCCAGTAAGCCGAGTTTGTTCTTCGTGTGCTTTTCACTGACTTGGTAGTAGTCCTCTACGACGAAGGCGCCCTATCGACGCTGGCCGAAGGCGTATCTACTGAGATGACGGATATACTCCTGCCTTGCTCCCGAAGGAGGGGTATCTTGCATTTGCTTGGACTGGGATGACCAGCGGCTTTTGAGGAGGACAACGAAGGTGTGATCACCTCATGTCTGGATTGTTTCAATGGTACAGATGTTGCACGAGCCAGCGTCACTGTGGCTCGCTACTTTTCGGTAAGTCTCTTAAGGTTCACCTGAATTATCTTGTACTAACGACATGCTCCAGACGTCCATAACAACGGTGCTTTGCTCACCGCGCCTCGCCTCCGACAATGTCATCTCTATCTGGACTCGCCGTGTATGACTGGGGATTGCTCGACGTCTTTCCGCGATGATGTGGGCGCGACGTCGGGATTCCGAACCCGACGAAGAGGTGAGATTTTTAAATTTGTCTAATTCCTTCAGAAGCTGATGTTGTCCTTTAGATGTTACTACAAGGGCCTAGTACGACCGAAATTGGAGGAACGGGATCGTAGCATGGAGAATACACTGTCGTTATGGTAGTACGACGTGCGCCGAACCCGCCATATAGTAGGCATAGCTAGGTATATGGCCTGCTCTTGATCCTACCACCATCATGTCAGATATGGACACTGTTATTCGTGAAGCACTTCTCCTGCAAAAACCGCTTGCTCGACGTCTTTTCAGGTCGCGAAGGATGTCTGGATTTTCTCCAAGCCATTCGCTCGAGGCGGACTTATTCCTATCGGAGGACGCTCGACGGCCGTCAAACTTTCCAACGGCGGCGTATGGGTCTTAGCTTCAACGCCCTTATCCACAGAGACGAAATCCACGCTGGACAAGATGGGCCCGGTAGAGTGAGTAATGTGCTCTTACCCTCCGGCTATCACACATCAATCACGTTCAGATATATCGTATCAGCGGACAGGGTGCACCATCTATTCCTCAGTAAGCTGGACACGCATATATGCATGCCATCTTACGAACTGACGCGTGTACTCTTATAGCCGAGTACAAGACGGCCTATCCGAACGCCAAAGTCATTGCCCCGGCCGACGCGGTGGAGCGACACGGTAACAAGGACCTCAAGGTCGACGGCATTTGGGGAAAAGATCCTCCCGATACGAAATATGGGTTTGAAGACGATGTAAGTGGTCATATACATCTCTTCTCGTGTGGCTAATTAGCACTATCATAGATCCAACATTGTTACTTCTCTGGCTTCGTCAACAAGGACGTCGCCTTCTTTCATCCCGCCTCCAAGACGCTAATCGAAGCCGACCTACTCTTCAACCTCCCCGCCACGGAGCAATACTCCAAGTCCAAGACTTCTGGCAAAATTCCCGTTTTTGGCGGATTCAACCCCCATGGCTGGGCCGCTGCGCGCTTTGCTTGGACGATGGGCCAGGACAGAGAGTATGTGTTCCCTTCGTCCGAGTTTGTTCGATCTTGATTCTGAGTGGCGTGAATTTGCTAGGGCTATGAAGCGTGATGCGAAGACGGTCTCGCAGTGGGATTTTGAGCGCATAATTCCCTGCCACGGGGTAAATCCATTTCTTCTCTTCGACCACCTTCTAACATAACGACAGGATGTCATCGAGCAAACGGGAAAGAAGGCTTGGCTCGACTGCTATCGTCACTATTTGAACTAACAATTGTTTCCCTTGTTCGTCCATGGAATGACATGGATGTTGTCTATCCATATTTGAACTGGATTATCAGATAGGCCCTCAACATCGCGGAAACCTTCCGTGAGACTACTTCACACTTGATTTTTCCTTATTCGAGGTCGCGTCCTGGTCATTTTCTCTTCGACATGCGTACTTCGCGTCTGATTGCGCGTCTTGGGATCCTCCTTGTAACTCTTTCCGCATTCTTGGTAGTACCATCATTGCAGAAGGAAGGCAAGGAGTCGACTGCCAGTTAGGGCTCATCCCACTCTTTCTGTCTTTTCCGTTGCTAAACCGCGCAGAAATTAGTTCAGCCATTCCGCCGACGTGACGAACGCCTGCATGCCAAGTATGCCATTATACAATGATAATACAATTAATACTTCGCGTGAGAATGCCGATGCTCTGCTACACATGGGCTATCAGACTCTTTGGAGATATCAACCTGTAGCACTTGCCCATCTAAGCCGCAGTATCCACATTTTGACAAAAGCGTGAGGAATTACCTGTCAAAGGAAGAGTCCAGGCTTTCCTTTCTGATGATGACACCATTCGCGCTCTACTCCAGTCCACCATCATGATGAGCCCGCTGCCCCAGGAACTAATCGACACCATCGTCGACCGCATCGCCGACGACAACGACACGGCAAGCCTTTGCACCTGCTTGCATGTCAGCCGTTCCTTCTGGTCGCGCAGCCGTATGCACCTCTTCCGGGACGTCCGCATCGAGAGCGCCGCACAATGCGCGCGCTTACACGTCCTGTTCGCTATGGATCCCGCCGCGGCGACGCTCGTGCACAAACTGGACGTCGTCGACCCCATCCCGCGAGATCCGCGGCGGTTCAAGGAGGAGACATGGATCGGGCGGGACGATTTGCTTCCGGGCGTGGTGCAGCAGCTTGCGCCGCATCTGCATGCGCTGGATCTGTCGAGCGAGGGGTATCATTACGGGAACCGGGACTACACGCATGTGCTGAGGTGGCATAAGGCGTCCGAGGCGCTGAGGCGGGCGCTGGTCGCTGTCTTTCGAGGGCCGAACATTCGGTTTGTCTCGCTGGCTGGCGTGCTGATTGATTCGTGCCAGACGCTCTTCTCGCTGTTTGATGGGTCGCCGGTCGAGCGGCTGGACCTGCCTTCGTTCTGGCACGACACGGAATGTCGTGTCAATGCCGATATATCCACTCAGCACCCGCCGCGGCTGCAGTCGCTGTCCATCATCCTGTCAACCTGCCTGCGACGCGTCGAGGAGAGCAGTGGTGAGGAGCATGGATTTGAGGAGGGTGCTCGTGAGGAGGAGGGTGCTCGTGAGGAGGAGAGTACTCGTGAGGAGGAGAGTACTCGCTTGAGGCGGAGGAGAGCACTCTTCCGAGGATGGTGTCCCGTGAGGAGGTGCTTGCTACCCGGGTGTACTAGAGTAGTCCTAATAATTGAGGAGATGTCTTCTTCGCTTCTTCGCGTGCTGTCTCTCGTGTGGGGATGGGTCGCGGGTTCAATTCAGAGGCGTGTCGGGAAGTACTGCTTCGTGGGTGAGGTCGCGGGTGTCGGGCAAATCAATACATTTTGTACTGCTTCCTCGCGGGTTCTTGTTCAAATGCTTGCATTTTGTAGGCTACTTGACACATTCTGTACTAATAAAACTACTCTAATAAATCGCCACTAGGAGCGTGGTGCGTTGCTAAGTCCAGCGAGGTCTTCTCGGCCGAGATCCAAATCGCCGAGGCGGGGTGTCCTCCCACGGGCTGGCGAGTACAGCAATCAAGTCTCTCGCGGTAAGGCTAAAAAAAAGAGTCTCGGATGCTGATGGCAGGACACCAAGGCTAAATACCAACTGTGCGAGAGGTCGGTTCTGGGTCACAACATCCCTTCCTTGCTCGCGCAGTCCCCGTCTTGGGCAGCCGAAGCTGTGGTATTTGCCCCCAGCACACACGGACGGCTAAAAGGTTGAGTAAGTGAGTTTAATGCGAGTCACTGCGACGTACCGTGCTGCCGTCAACTCGTAGCACTTAAGCACGCGAGTCGAGGCGTCACGACCTGAAAATCAGCAAAACGCGCATGCCGGGAATCGAACCAGAGCACTGAGACAGTAGTCAAACTCTAGCCAATAGACACGTTAGTTGAGGATGACAGTAAAGGCAAGAGGCACTTACAGCACAATGTCAGCTCTAGAGAGTCCGCTAGTTAGCCGACGACGATGGCGTCCTGAACACGAGTGGATACATGGACGTGAACGGGAAAAGGTCGGACGCCACGAAGGAGAAGTCTACCCATGAAGCAACAAGTCAAATCATGGTAAGGACCTACAAGACAAATCAACACTAGGGCGCCGACAACAGAGACAGGACAGTAGACAAGAGGGCAAGCATAGCAACAGCATAACGGCGAGAAGGAAAGATGGGTGATGGGATTGACGAGAATTCCAGTGGCCTTTATACCTCTCGATATTACAGTTTGATATAGTGGGCGCGCGTCTGGGCCCGAAATCACTAAGCGAGTGACTCATGCGCAGTGCGCGCGCTCCGGCGCATCAGAACTAGAAATGTGGCGAAACTTTTGTTCTTAATGAATCCTCACTCCCGTAGCGTAGTTCAACGCGGCTTGTCATTAGGAATTGATAGATACACATATCATGATCCTAGCTGCTTTGTAGAGTAGTGTAGCTCGAAAATAAGAATGTGGTATTAGCCGCACATTCCGGATTCTGCAGGGCGGTCTTAGTAACTGATTGCAACGAATATTACAGTCTGAAGGCACGTACCTCACTTTAGTCTATACAATATCTGAAAGTGTGGATACAGCACTGCTTGACGCACTAGGAGTCAGCAGTAAGTTGGATACTTGGAGGAATATACCTTCGTGATTTAACCCATCGAGTGCGCCACAGAATATCGTCAAGACGGGGACCTGAGCAAGCGTGTGTCAAGGCAACGGCGATCGGGTGCGAGAACGCATCTTACACACGGGAAGAATCATCCGGCGGGGACCTGAACTCAGTCAGTGAACCAAGGTCACACTAGACTCCCCATTCTCTCTTTCCCACTTACCGTCACCGCCGCCGCCGCCGCAAGCACGAAAATTATGTGGTAAGCTAGTCTTCACCTTCGCTCAGTTCATCTGCTGACGGTCCATCGTTTCAGTGCGTTCTCCAGCCTGGAGTGGCGTCAACGCTCTCGATTGTCGTATCCGATGTCGCCCGCGTAAATGTCATGTAGTCGTTTCAGACAAAGGCAAGGTAAGGAAGAGAGATGGTTTACCAGCCTGCACACTAACTGCTCGCACTGCAGAGTGCCTCAATTCGTGGAGATCCGGGGTCAGAAGTTGTAAGTTGTCCAGGCGATACTTCCTAGAGTTCTAACTGTCCCAAGTGTCAGACGCGCTCAATTCGTCTCAATTCGGAGTTATGATGTCGAGAATCTAAGAGCAAAGGAGTGACGGAGGACGAGAAGGTGCGTGTTTAACGCCCACAGATTTCACGGCTGACAAGTTGTTCCCTACAAGTCGCGGACGTACGCTGCTAGATACTGCCCGGGAAGGTCCAGCGCCACAAGGAAGAGTCGCTCAATTCATCGAGAACTGGGATTAGATTTCCAAGAGGGAGAAATGTGCAGCGAGAACGTCGGCACTCCGAGGTGCGTAATCGAGTTCGGCCCCATTCGAAAAAAAACTGACACGCGAGGACCCATAAAGCCCATCAAACATCCAAAGGAGCTGAATATCCAACGAGGAAAGGGTCGAATTCGAGAGACGCCGCGTCACGACATGAAGGGCAGGAGCAACAACATCTCGATCGTGTTTCCGCCAAATGCGGCAAGTTCACGCTTGACTTCTTGCCATCACAACCTGGATCCTCAAATCTGTTTCTTGCCTTCGTCAACGCGTCGGCGCCTGCGGCACCTCTGGGAACGACCAAATCCTCGATTATCAAGTTTGGATGGCGAAGAACGGCGCAGTGGGATTGATCCCGCGTTGATGGCCTCGCCGGCCAGGCTTGGATCTTGGCTGAAAAGTGCGTTTTTTCTCCTTTTTTTCGCGTTAGTTTTAGCTCATTTAGTGCTAGATTTGCTTTGAATACGTGTGCGACTTTGTGAGCTTTCCGTCCCTCAGCAGTGTTGAACTTGAGGCTGATTCGCGTGTATTCAGATGGACCGTGGTGGCTTCGCCACCACCTCGACTAGGCGTTTACATCCCGGGAGAGCGACATCGTTGCCATGGAAACCGAGGCTTGGATATAGAGCAAGCGTGGATGTCCTCGCCGGACCGGCTTTTGGTCCAGGCGAAAAGGTGCGTGTTTTCAGCAAATTTTGATCTTTCATTTCTGACCATTTTCATTAGATCTACTCGTCGAGGCTGGAAGCAAGGTACGTTCTCCTCTAGATTCCGCGGTATTCTTCATCTCACCAGTTTCCATTCGTTGAGGCGGCTTCGCCGCCTCCTCACACGTTCCAAAGAATTCAAACAACTCCACGACTTTGGGGACACTTGGGGACACGCAACTTTGCAATCTTATGGCGTTTGTTGGCCTCGCCGGCCCGGCTTTTTTCTGGGAAAAAGGTCCTGATTTGCTTTCAATTTCACGTTCATTTCTGACTTGGTTCCCTCAGTTCAACCGCCGAATTATCGTTAAATGGAGCGCGTATTCCTTCTCCACCGATACTTTCTTGCCCTTGATGGCGATCTGGATCTTGCTGGCCTCGGGTTTACGGACGGATTGGGACGTTTGGGCGGCGAACTTTTCAAGGTACGTTTGTTACCTCTTCAATTTCGGGACTAATCTTTATTCCAGCGTTACGATATTGCGTTGTACGCAGTGATCAGCGGCGCTGCGCTTGCAATGCGGACTTTTCGCTCTTTGGATAACGACCCTTTCTGAGACTGCACGCCACACTTCGACTTTGGGTCTCGGGTCACCTGGACACCACTACCTACTGGTCGTCGTCGTCGTCAGCATGCAGTAGCCTCTCTCTCTTGCGACGGTCACATTAACGTCGCAGTGGCCGCGATGTACGCGTCAGACCCTCAACTCGCCGAGAACTCTTCTAATTTACAACCGCACCTATGCTCACGCACCTAGCCGTAGGATAATCTTAGCCGTTGCTATCGACTTGGATCTGACGGCATTCGGCTCTATGGCCTCATTTGAACATGTCGGTTACGAATTTGTTCTGGTACGTTATGCCCGTCTAACTCGCATTCTGGGCTAATAACTTATTGTAGCGCCTGAATTATCGTACAATTGCAGTGAGCAATGGCGCTACCGAGGCTCCGCGCGCGTTCCTTGCTGCTCACTGTTCGTATAACGGCTTCAGTCTGAAGTCCATGCCACATTCGATTGGAGTCTCGCGCTTCTTAACACGCTCGCGCTTAGCGCCTTCTCCGCATTGGACTACTCCTTCTGACCCCATCTCCATCGAATCTTCGCCCCGGCTCCCATGCTATAATTTCTCAGTCCGCCTAGAACTCTTCAAATTCGAACACGGACGTATGCTCATGCGCCCAGCCCACGGCTCTATACCCGTTGATGGCGATTTGGATCTGACGGAGCTCGGATTTATGGACGCATTCGGACATGCTGGTAACGTATTGGTCTTGGGTACGTTATTGTGTTCTGTCGCGCTTATTGAACTAATGACTTATTCCAGTACCTGAAACGTTATGGATACGCAGTGAGCAGCGGCGTGGCCGCCGCTTCGCTCGCGCTGCGAGCTCCTCACTGCTGGGTAACCGTGCTTGTCGGTATTCTACGCCACACTTCAAGTTGTTTCTCGGGCGAGTGGGACGTCGGCCTTTCTGCTCCTCAGCGACGACTATATCGTCAGTTACGACGATGTCCTGTTCGGTTTCAAGGACCGCGATGTTGAGAAAGGGCTGTCTCGGGTTCGTGCCCTGGTCATTAGATCAAATTTGCGGAGCTAACTTGTTTGCAGCTCGTATCCACGGCGCGTTGATTCGGTCGTGGACTACCCTGCCTTTACGTTGATTTACACTCTGCGGGGCTGCGTTTCGGTTGGGACGACGACTCATAGGCACCGGAGAACGGACAGCACCGCTTTATGGTTAGTAGAACATTTTGTCTTTTGTGTAGGAGTATATGTACTTGTTGTAGCTACGACGGCAATGAAAATTGAGTTGCTGAAATCTCTTCTGTGCGAATGTGAACGAAGTCGATGAAGTTACTTACCATGGATAGTAGATAGTGCTAGTTAGGGAGACCAGAAATACGTATATACGGAATTGCACATCGTTGAAGGTCTCTATAGCTGTCTAAATGCTCTGGAGAGCATAGTACAAGATGCTGGTAAAACATGGTAAGTACCCAAAGTCGGACTACAACACAACAATAACATAACCCACCTATTGAAGGTTACGGAGATGTCTATGTCCCCGAAACCTCGAATGAAAACTTCTTCTGACGACGGGTTCTGGCGGCCTCAAAAACTTTCGTGATCGATAGAATGGACCTGGAAGATGATGTCCGTCGGGTCGCCAAGTTGATTCCAAGCAGCCAATGAAAAGTATTTCCTCCGCTTGCTGAGCGGGTAACTCGAGTCGTCCCAACGCTCCAGGCCTTCAATCAGCTCGGAATTAGTAGGAAAACATTGTGATCAAACGTCAACATCCGGCTAAGCTACCCCCAGGTGATCGAGACCTCTTGACCTCGAACCACGACGTGTCCGAATCCAAGGCGCCTACACCAACTCACCTTCGTGCTCTCCGCCTCTCTGCAACTCTGGCCGACCTATATTTACCTGGAGGTTCGTCTATGGACCACTTAAGGCAAATTCCGATGGTTCTTGAGCCTGAGAACGCGTTCTAAAGACGACTTTTCGCGTCAGAGGCTCAGCGAGTCGTGTAGGACCCTGCACATCGATGACATGAGGATTTCTAGACCCTGTGACGTATCTGGGGCTCTGCCTATCTTATCTGGACCGCCATGGATGCGGGGAAATGACGCATAGGTCGTCTTCCTCCTCCGTTCCTCCGACACTTTGGGTAAACATTGTTTTCCGATTCAATCCGTTCGATTTGACGGCTGTATAAGGTCTACGTACCTTAATTAGACTGTCATCGATTGTCTGCCCACCTCCGAACGAATTTAATTCAACGTTAACGCACGACTTACGCTGTGTTCCCAGATTGCTCAAAAGGTTCGTACCTTTTCTGCGTTTCAACGGGCTTCATTTCGCGCTGACTCATATCACATGGTAGTGGAACGTAATCGGAGAGTTTCTCCGTTCCCAGAACAGTCTAATTAGCAACGCGAAGCGTTGCGCTTGTCCGGCTGAAAAAACTCATCAGTAAGTTTTCACTACCTCCGTGCCCAGACGCCGCAGTATAACTCCCATCAGATCATCAGGGGTAGACCCTGCAGCTAATTCCGGCGTTTTGGTAGTTGGAAGCTTGGGTCGAGGATGGGAAAGTCGGTACAGTGCGTTCTGGAGCAGGAGGTAAGTTCCATTCGCCTTGGACTCGTCACTTTCGCTAGAGTTTAACCCATGTTCAAGTTTAGATTTGACATTCCTCGATATGTATTGTAGTCGCTGTCCTGTGCTCAGGGCGACGAACTAAGAACAAGCGAGATTGTGTGGCGGCGCGTATTGCGCCCGAATATTGGAAAGATTTCGTCCGTGCGACGGTCGCGCATCACGGCGTTCGATTATCCGCATCTATTTACGTTTCTTCCAGAGCCTGTGATACTCGAAAGTGGAATAAAAGGTGATGAGATTCCAACCGAATCCATCATCACCCATTCCCTTCTCTCCTTCTCTCACAGTTTCTTCTCTATTCGCTACTGACCATCCTATCATGCTCTTCTATCCTGTGGACGGCTGGAGTCGTTGCTGCCGCCGTCCTCATCATCGTGTTCCCGACGCGTAGCCATTGAAAACGTGACGAGCACGGGAATCGTGACAGGTCAGTTTCCTTCTTCCCACCATCATCGTTGATTCTTATTGGTTACTTCCGCCTCTCTCAGCGCTGTTCTACTTGCCTCTATTCCTTCTTGTAGGTTATCTTGTTTGCTGTCCTCCTCAACTAGACCGCTGACGACTTTTGAAAGACTTCCATATCCGCCGCCGACTTGGACGGGCCGCAGTGTCCTACACTGATTATCCTTTCGAAGAGAACCGCGTCTCTGGACACCCCGCCTGGTATGTCGTCACTGTTCTTCCCGCCCATTATGTGTCCTTACCTCCCGCTCTCAGATTTGGACACCTTGATTTTTGGCAGCACTGCTCCTTTCTCATCGCGCCCTCTGGTATGTTGTTGTCTTGGGTATTCGCCTGTGAAACGCTGCTAATAATCTTCGTATAGTATTATTTTCGTCGGCGTTGCGGTCCACCCTCTTAGACGACGTCGAGTTACGGACTGCCTTGATACGTTGATGGAGTTGCGTGAGGCGTTGTCTTCGTGACGCGTCCTTGTCCCATTTGGCTTCGCGCCGGTGGGAAGGCGACGATACATCTTTTGGCGGCAATTCAGACCCCAGAGCCATGGGTCGACGGTGGCGGGCGTTTCGGACCACGGCCCATGGTTGCCCATGGGCAGCTGGAAGATATCACCTGGAGATTTATGTGCGCTGGAGCCATTGATATCGGGAACCGCGGCTGTAAGTGGTGGCCGACAGTTATTCACGGTGAGTTCCCAAGTCTTGTCCAATCCTGTACTCATTGTTGCTAGGATATTCACTGTTCGCTGCGAATGGTGCTCGCCCAGTAAGCCGAGTTTGTTCTTCGTGTGCTTTTCACTGACTTGGTAGTAGTCCTCTACGACGAAGGCGCCCTATCGACGCTGGCCGAAGGCGTATCTACTGAGATGACGGATATACTCCTGCCTTGCTCCCGAAGGAGGGGTATCTTGCATTTGCTTGGACTGGGATGACCAGCGGCTTTTGAGGAGGACAACGAAGGTGTGATCACCTCATGTCTGGATTGTTTCAATGGTACAGATGTTGCACGAGCCAGCGTCACTGTGGCTCGCTACTTTTCGGTAAGTCTCTTAAGGTTCACCTGAATTATCTTGTACTAACGACATGCTCCAGACGTCCATAACAACGGTGCTTTGCTCACCGCGCCTCGCCTCCGACAATGTCATCTCTATCTGGACTCGCCGTGTATGACTGGGGATTGCTCGACGTCTTTCCGCGATGATGTGGGCGCGACGTCGGGATTCCGAACCCGACGAAGAGGTGAGATTTTTAAATTTGTCTAATTCCTTCAGAAGCTGATGTTGTCCTTTAGATGTTACTACAAGGGCCTAGTACGACCGAAATTGGAGGAACGGGATCGTAGCATGGAGAATACACTGTCGTTATGGTAGTACGACGTGCGCCGAACCCGCCATATAGTAGGCATAGCTAGGTATATGGCCTGCTCTTGATCCTACCACCATCATGTCAGATATGGACACTGTTATTCGTGAAGCACTTCTCCTGCAAAAACCGCTTGCTCGACGTCTTTTCAGGTCGCGAAGGATGTCTGGATTTTCTCCAAGCCATTCGCTCGAGGCGGACTTATTCCTATCGGAGGACGCTCGACGGCCGTCAAACTTTCCAACGGCGGCGTATGGGTCTTAGCTTCAACGCCCTTATCCACAGAGACGAAATCCACGCTGGACAAGATGGGCCCGGTAGAGTGAGTAATGTGCTCTTACCCTCCGGCTATCACACATCAATCACGTTCAGATATATCGTATCAGCGGACAGGGTGCACCATCTATTCCTCAGTAAGCTGGACACGCATATATGCATGCCATCTTACGAACTGACGCGTGTACTCTTATAGCCGAGTACAAGACGGCCTATCCGAACGCCAAAGTCATTGCCCCGGCCGACGCGGTGGAGCGACACGGTAACAAGGACCTCAAGGTCGACGGCATTTGGGGAAAAGATCCTCCCGATACGAAATATGGGTTTGAAGACGATGTAAGTGGTCATATACATCTCTTCTCGTGTGGCTAATTAGCAATATCATAGATCCAACATTGTTACTTCTCCGGCTTCGTCAACAAGGACGTCGCCTTCTTTCATCCCGCCTCCAAGACGCTAATCGAAGCCGACCTACTCTTCAACCTCCCCGCCACGGAGCAATACTCCAAGTCCAAGACTTCTGGCAAAATTCCCGTTTTTGGTGGATTCAACCCCATGGCTGGGCCGCTGCTCGCTTTGCTTGGACGATGGGCCAGGACAGAGAGTATGCGTTCCCTTCATCCGTGTTTGTTCGTTGATTCTGAGTGGTGTGAATTTGCTAGGGCCATGAAGCGTGATGCGAAGACGGTCTCGCAGTGGGACTTTGAGCGCATAATTCCCTGCCACGGGGTAAATCCATTTCTTCTCTTCGACCACCTTCTAACATAACGACAGGATGTCATCGAGCAAACGGGAAAGAAGGCTTGGCTCGACTGCTATCGTCACTATTTGAACTGACATGTATTTATTTCCCTTGCCATTCGTTCATGGAATGACATGGATGTTGTCAATCATTCTGTCAATCGTTTGCTCTCTTACACATATCCGTATTTGAACTGGATTATCAGATAGGCACTCAAAATCGCGGAAACCTTCCGCGAGACTACGCTTCACACTTGATTTTTCGTCGCGTCCATTATCCTCCTGGTCATTTTCTCTTCGACATGCGTACTTCGCGTCTGATTGCGCGTCGTGGGATCCTCCTTGTTACCGCATTCTTCTTCATACCGGTGGTGTCATTGCAGAAGGAAGGCAAGGAGTCGACTGCCAGTTAGAGCTCATCCTGTCCTTCCCTCATAGTATATGCTAAAGCGCGCAGAAATTGGTTCAGTCAAACGCGCTCCTCCGCCGACGTGACGAACGCCTCCATGCCAAGCATGCCACTATTCAATGATAATACAATTAATACTTCGCGTGAGAATGCCGATGCTCTGCTACACATGGGCTATCAGACTCTTTGGAGATATCAACCTGTCTATTGAATCTAGCTAAGCCGGCGTATCCACATTTTGACAAAAGCGTGAGGAATTACCTGTCAAAGGAAGAGTCCAGGCTTTCCTTTCTGATGATGACACCATTCGCGCTCTACTCCAGTCCACCATCATGATGAGCCCGCTGCCCCAGGAACTAATCGACACCATCGTCGACCGCGTCGCCGACGACAACGACACGGCAAGCCTTTGCACCTGCTTGCATGTCAGCCGTTCCTTCTGGTCGCGCAGCCGTATGCACCTCTTCCGGGACGTCCGCATCGAGAGCGCCGCACAATGCGCGCGCTTACACGTCCTGTTCGCTATGGATCCCGCCGCGGCGACGCTCGTGCACAAACTGGACGTCGTCGACCCCATCCGCGAGATCCGCGGCGGTTCAAAGAGGAGACATGGATCGGGCGGGACGATTTGCTTCCGGGCGTGGTCCAGCAGCTTGCGCCGCATCTGCATGCGCTGGATCTGTCGAGCGAGGGGTATCATTACGGGAACCGGGACTACACGCATGTCTTGAGGTGGCATAAGGCGTCCGAGGCGCTGAGGGGGGCGCTGGGCGCTGTCTTTCGGGGCCGAACATTCGGTTTGTCTCGCTGGCTGGCGTGCTGATTGATTCGTGCCAGACGCTCTTCTCGCTGTTTGATGGGTCGCCGGTCGAGCGGCTGGACCTGCCTTCGTTCTGGCACGACACGGAATGTCGTGTCAACGCCGATATATCCACGCAGCACCCGCCGCGGCTGCAGTCGCTGTCCATCATCCTGTCAACCTGTCTTGTAAACTACCTACTCAATCCGTTGTGCGCCGTTAACCTGGACCGCCTCTCACGTATCTCGATCACAGTTCCCGGAAATTGCTCGCTAGAGATACGCTCTGCTGCTACTGCCATCCTCAGTGATTCCGTAGAGCACCTTATCCTCAACGAGAACATCTACTGTGAGCTCACCTCCCTACCCCAACTATGCGTCTGATATCTCACATTACAGTCGGCGAAATACCGGACGTCTTCACGCTCACAGAGTGCCACAACCTCAAGGTCATCCATCTCGTCACGCGCGTATACACGATGGACAACTCCTACTGGACGTATATCACGCGTATGATGGAGACCATCTCGACACCCAACTCGCTGAAGGAGATCAGGATGGAGTTGGATTTGGTGACGACGGTGAACCCCAACGATGTATCCGAATGGTTAGATTGGACGTCGCTGGAGGCGGTGCTGGCAATGCCGACGATGGCGGCGTTGGAGCGCGTGAACGTGATGCTCAACATCACAGGACACCAGGTTAGCAATAACCTTGAGGTCTGGATCGGCAAGGGGCTACCGGTTCTTGAGCAGAAGGGTGTCACGGTCGGAATGCGCCACCGGTATATTTGATGATGACGAGTTACGTTCTTGATTTGCTATCTTGCTATGGATTTGCTGTTGAATTGCATACACATGAAGGTTCAACTGAGAATAATTGTTGAGCTGAACACCTTGAATAGTGGTCAGAGACTCTGGGGACCAGCTAAAGGTGTGGGTTCAATGCTAACCATATGTATGTCAGGATTGGCATATATGTCTCTGGCTTGAAAGAAGGTACATCTGAACCCAGAGGTTGGCTCTCCATATCATCATCATCAATTACCTGGCACGGATCTATGTAGATCGCCGGACGCTAGGCTCTAGGCTACAGTCTGAGTACGACACACAAGCCAACTCGTGGTAAGATGACACGGAAACCGTCGTGCCTCCTGCTGTAGAGCTTGAAAGCTCAGCAAACGGAGAGACCGAGTGCAAACTATCAAGGTGTATATCACCCGTCTCGGTGTGAAGCAGCCATGTTACAGAGTGAATGGGTAGTGAGCTGTACATCACTTCCAAGACCCTACTTGCTAGTGCTATTTCTCTGTTTAGGGTGTTACTTAGTGACCCAATAATGGACACCAAAATCAACGTAATGCTTGGATCTCGACGGCGAGCTGGAATTCGGACCGGCGTGTCTTCGTCATGTCCGAGAGCGGTTCAAAGATGGGAAAGGGAAGGGCTTTTACTGATTTACTTCACCGAACAAGCCACCCGTTGTCGTGAAGACACTCTGAATGGACTTTCCGCTGCGTTATTGAGAGTAGACGACGTTTGTGGTTTGATGGTGGCGGTTCATTATCATCATCCTTCACAGGCTGTCAACTGTCCTGACGTACGTGTGAACGAAAACGGGTAAACAAAAAATGGATTGAGATCTAATAACCGAGCGCAGAGAGTTGGGTGTCATCGAGCCAGTAGATGCTGCTCTTGGTCTCAGTCCAAGCACTAATCACATAGATATATCCCGCAACACCAAGTAGATAGGCAGCAATAATTCCTGGGCAATGTTAAGACGTCAAACGGCTGCTTTGCCAGAAACACGTACCAGTCCGCTTCTTCGGCATGATTCTCAGCTCATAGCCGAGCTGTGGTACGCCCATAACGTTGCAGAACATGTGAGACGTTATTGGTGGTAGAATAGAACCAGTTCGGAGAAAGAGGTAGCAACAGTGGAATCCAAAGAGAGTTGTATACATGAGTTGGAATACTGGAAGGTGTTAGGAGAAGAAATAAAAGTGGGGCTTGGGATAAGTACCAGCTTGTAGAATAGCGCGTTGGAGCGCGCTTGATGTCCGGCCATACCGATTATACGTGTCCCATCCATGATGTAGATGTGCTACAAGAATCCAGTGTTGGGAATGCAAAGAATGCATTACATACCTAGAGCGAACCATAGCGGAGATAGGAAGATCATCTTGCGTCTTGAAGCGCCACAAAGATGATACATTGAAAGCATACATGCGCGAAAGACGATCTCTTCTGTGAGAGGCGCCTGCAGACAGTCAAAAGGCGAATATTCGAGCGCATATATGCTCACTATAATGACATTGCGCAGGCCAATAACGTGAACATAATTCTTGACAAAGGCGGTCCCGGCTTGGAGTGGCAATTGTTGCTGGAGATACATGGCATAGAGAGGACCGAGGAAGAGCACGGGCGTCACCAGATGGGCCAGAAGGGGGTGGGGCGCAGAGAAACCGAGGCGCCAGAGAGATTCCCAGACTGCTTCATTGAAAGGCTGGATCTGTCAGTGGCGGTTATGGACCGCGAGTGGCACGTACTATGTCCTTGAACAAGACGAGGACGACCACGAGACACGAGCACATGGTCGCGAGAGAAACGGCGGCGAGGCGAGCGCGGACGACATCGGGGTCGTCCCGCCATCGTTCGGACTTTT
Organism: Hymenopellis radicata; assembly: GCA_015501595.1. Lineage (NCBI taxonomy): Eukaryota > Fungi > Basidiomycota > Agaricomycetes > Agaricales > Physalacriaceae > Hymenopellis > Hymenopellis radicata. Next base: position 69,350 of record JADNRX010000078.1, read on the forward strand.
GTTTCTGGCGCGGGGTGTCTGTGGTCACGGTCGTCGCGACAAACGACAGACGCGCATTTTTCGAGATGTACAGGGAGCCGACATAGGACGAGACGAAAAAGAGGGCAAGCAAGGTGGCCTGGAGGAGGGACAGTGGCGGCAGGAGGAAAGCCATGCTTCTTGCTTCCGACCATCATCTCGAACAACACTCTTTTTGTTTACGATTACTAACGAACCCTTCAAATGACTGTATCCAACTCGACGACGTGGCATTCGATCCGACCCTGGAGCCCGCCGTTGACGCTGTCGGTGCGCGAGATCACGTCGGTCTCCGTCACCTTTATTCTTTCGGCGTCACCCTCGGGAGAGACAGACTCGCTCATGGCGTGTCTCGGCCTGGAACCCTCCGAGCTCGAGCACGATGGCGACGACAGCGACGACGACCTCAAAAAGCAGACGGTCGTCGCCAGCGCCCTCGCCGGTGGTCTTTCCGTCCAAGTAGACCGCTCGTCCTGGCGCCGCGTCTTCATCCGCATCGACGACAAGGCGGATGAAGCTGTCATCATCATTTACGGACTCATGCCCGGCCGGCAGTACGACGTGGACCTCGAGCTCGTGCAGGGCGGGCAGAAGAACAGACTCGAGCGGCGTGTCGTCACGGCGGACGGCGGTCAGTAATCAATCAATCGCATGCTTGCCAAAGACTAACTGTCAATCTTAGATTCCAGCACCGCTGAAAACCGGTAGACAGCCCTGACAGTGCCAACTTGGATCATCCTGCCAGCATCGCAGATAACATGTCCTCGCCCTCCTCCTCCTCCCCGTCTCCCGCCACTCCCGCATCGACTCATCACGCATCGCCTGGTTTCACCCCCTTGACACTCGAAGATCGTCTGAATCAGTTACAGCACACCCTCACCGTGATGTCTGCCGAGCGCGAATCACTATCTGCCACTTTGAAATCAGCTCGACGCGATGCCCAGAAAGCGGACGCCAACGTACGCTCCGAAATCGAGACGCTCAAGAGAGCATCCGAGAAGCACGCCGCGGTCGAGCATCGAGCAAAGCAAAAGGTCCTTGCTTTGCAGGAATCCGTTAAACGCGCCCAATCATCGTCGCGGGAGATTGATCAGCAGGCCACGGAGATTGAAACTGGAATGCCAGACCTTATCAAACAGCGCGAGGATAAAGAGGAGGAGTTGAAGAGAGTTAAGCAGGAGGCGGAGCGCGTACAGAAGGCTCGAGAGACCGAGGCTGAGAAGGAGCGAAAGCGAATCGACAGCTTGAACAGCGAGCTCACCAGCATGACCAACAGGCTCGAGCGTCTGCAGGGCAAGAAGGACAAGATGGAGAGCTCGACGATCCCGGATTTGGAGGAGCAGCTCAAGGCGATCGAGTTGGAGATTGAGATTGAGATGCAGGCGGGCTTGACGCAGGAGCCGTACGAGGATACGACGAGGATGCGTGCTGCACCTATACCCATACAGAGAGGGCCGTGGAGCAGCCCCCCACGCCATGCGCAGAGGTCGTCTTCGTTACATCATCACAAGACGCCTATCGTGCTGCAGAACCCCCATCGGCAGTCATCGTTGAAGGCGAACGTCTCGAATACCAGTTCATCTACGCCGTCGCCTGCCCCACCGGCCACCTCGACTTTGTCAAGTCGGGCGGCGCCATTCGAGCCCGGGAGGCCAATACGGTCCCACATGGTATGTCCGCTCATTTCTGTCTTCCACGTTGGTATTTATTCTTTCTCTTCAGTGGAATGCACACAATGGAGGTTAAAGCAGTCCCTGTGATGTTTTCTTCTTTCGTCGGATACGGCGGGATGGCAACCGCTCGTATGCCCAACTCTGCGAAGAGGCGCAGATACTACGAGGCGCATTAGCAGACGAAGGTGTACATGTATATTTCACGAGCATTTATTTGGCTGATTAGTGTTATTTATTTAGTCACGACATACACGAAGCGATTTCTACTTTGTTCTTTGGAGAGTAAAACAAGATACTTATACTCGTTCATCCTTTACAGGATCAGTAGAGCTTCAGCATTATGCTTGACAGAACCGATCCTGCCCTAATCTTGTCTTTGCAGCGCATACATGAAGGACATTGGCTTGCAGTACGAGTGAGTATGACAGACTTGAAGAGCCTCCGCAAGCAGTGTAATACCCAGGCTCTCCTTGGCGCATCGCACTTTCAACAGTCCGGCAGACAGGTCGTTCTCAGCCAAGATCCTAGGTTTTGACGTTGAAATTCGCAGCCGTCACTGCCACGCCCGAGAAACACGATTGATGAAAGACCTTGGAAGCATTGTAACAAATGAGTGCGACGACTGACTTGGTCTTTAGACGCTCCACTCTTACGCTTGACGGTCAGAGGAGTGTATTTGCCTGCTCCTGCACCTGCTGGGATCTACTTTGGCAGACTGAATGACGCTTAGGTGTTTCGAGACGCATATGCGCTCGTCGGGGCGGGAGAGTCAAACAGCTATTCGAATTTCCAGCGTAACTCATTACGATGATCAACGCCGGGTGGTATCAAGCTTCGTTGAATTGAGCAGGCCGCTCTTCTGGATCTTCCGCTTGGTGGGAAAGTCTCCTAGGTATAAAGACATTCGAGACGCATATGCGCTCGTCGGGGCGGGAGAGTCAAACAGCTATTCGAATTTCCAGCGTAACTCGGTACTTACGACAGGTCCACGATGATCAATATCAAGCTTCGTTGAATTGAGCAGGCCGCTCTTCTCTCTGAGGATCTTCCGCTTGGTGGGAACGTCTCCTAGGTATAAAGACATCCGACATCTTTTCCGTCCGTCCCTCATACTAGTTGTGTACCATGGATCAATCCCCAATACCTATCGAAAAATTGTGCGTCGCATTCTCTTGGGCACTTTCGACCGAACTGATGCGACCTTCAACGTCGATCTGAAGAACAGTCCCGATGGTGGGTGCAACCTTGGACCTTTAATATTCTCTCATTAACGTCCCGCGTAGCTCATAGGGTACTTTTTCAACCTCATCCTCTTTGGTGTGCTCTGCGTCCAAGTCTGTGCGTGTACTGTTCCCAACGCGTCGGCAATCAATGTACTGATTCGCTACCAGTCATATATTTCCAAGCATTCTTGAAGGATCGCTTGTGGTCGAAATGCCTCGTCGCTTGGATATGCTTCATAGAGATCCTCCAGACGACATTAGTCGTGATTGACGGCATACGGGTGTTTGGTAGCGGGTGGGGAGACGCTCGTGCGCTGGCGGATGTCGGGCTTACATGGTTCAGTGTTCCAGCGATGACGGGAATCAGTAAGTTACGTCCCTCCTCCGACTTGATATCTTCTGATTTTTTTTTACGTCGTGCAGTCAGTTTCACTGCTCAGGTTTTCTTCATTTGGCGGATACGAGTCTTGAGTCAAGCGAGGCTGATCCCGGCAGCCGCCTTTTTAGTACGAGCTGGCAAAAAATGTCGAGTCGTTCTTCCTGGCTTATATTTCTATAGGTGTCCGTTGTGCAATGCGTGGCAGCAGTCTGGGCGGGTGTGCGGGCGCACCAGATCAGGAACTTCACGAGCGTACTGAGTGAGACCTTCTCCCATATTTCGGTGAGTGCGCGGCAGAAGGTCTCCAAGTTCGCCGTCCCAGTATTCTGATTTACCGCAGGTTTGGTTGGGCGGAACGGCAACAGCCGACCTCATCATCGCGGGAAGCTTGGTTTACTACATGCGCAAATCCCAATCGACGGAATTAGCGTCGAATGGGATGTACGTTAGGATCGTCAGGTTGATCGTTGAAAGCGGATCTTTGTGCGCTTTAGTGGCCGTCGCGGACTTGGGACTGTTCTTGGGGTACCGACAGACGAACTATCACTTGGCGCCGGCGATCGCGCTGTCGAAGCTGTATTCGAATAGTTTGCTTGTCGTGAGTTCTCCTTTTCATCTTTCGCAGTCCGTCTCCTGAGGTGTAGGTCCTGAATTCGCGCGTGTTGATGAGACGTATGCCATCGGTGGACGGCATGGATACGTTTTCGTTGATCGATACGCCGTCTATGGATGCGCGGTTGCGGGTTATGGCGCTGGGGCGTGCGCCACAGCGAGTAAGTCAGCCAATAGCTTTTGCGCTGTAACTTGAAGAGCTGATGTGTCGACAGAACGGAGCTAAGAGGAGTTCTTGGGTATGATCTTCGGACATGTTGGAATATGAGTAGTATTGGGTCAACGAGCATGGGTTCTGCCATGGACAGTCATTTCTTTATTTAGTCACGGACCTACTATCTTCGTTTAGTCCTTCCTTTTCCGTACCTCAGTCTCTTACGACGACGACTGAGGTATGCCTTACTTATATCACTCGTTTCCTCTATCTCACACGTCCTGTAGCTCGGCGCGACTCGTACTTACGGCCTCGTTCCAGGTCGTCTCGTAACTGTACCGGTTTCTTCAAATACGATGCCTCTCTCATCCAGTACCTTGCGCGTGTTCGTGTCTCCTGCTTCTTTCACTACGTTTTCGCACTCACAGAATATAGAATGAGGCAATAGGCAGGAATGGAGACCTGACTTACTAACCAACTCTCTCAGCCCGTCAAATCATAGCGTTTCGTGAGACGAGGACTCACGATGAGCGTTCAGTGCTTTGCATCTCTGCCTTCTTCAGACCGACCAATTTTTTACAATCCAAGACATGCGTTTCTCGCTCAAGAGGACGTCTCTGTCCCCTCTTCTACTCGCCATTCTTCTGAACGCGTCCCTGGCCAGCGGCAATTCCGCCAAGGCGCACCGACGTGCAGTCGTTTCCGGCCAATGGACCATTGTGCGAAACGGGTACGCGTTATCACAACTTGACAAGCCGCCGTCGACTCATCTCATATGCCTCGAAGGACTACCGGTGTGAGCGGCATGCAGCTGGCAGTCACGTCGGAGAACACTGTGATTGTCCTTGACAAGGTGTATGTCATGACTTCCGTACCGTGTTGCCCAGTTGACTGACGTCCGAGCTACAGTGAGCACAATCCCCTTACTGTTGACGGGCACATCGCATGGGTCTCGGAAGTGAACCTGGAGACAAAGGCAATTCGCGCTTTGAGCCCAGCCAGTAACACTTGGTGTGCGACCGGCAGCTTCTTGAGCAATGGCACTTTGGTCAGCTCTGGCGGCAATCCTGTTGTTATTACTGGTACGTTCCAATCGACGGTTCTAGGCCCATGCCCCAGTGCTTACTCTTCTAAAGGCGAGGACGGTCGACAAGCCCTCCGCTTGTTCACCCCGTGCAACGATGGAACATGCGATATTTTTGAAAACCAGGATGTTATCAGGCTTACATCGAAACGATGGTACCCTGCGTCGGTCTGTTCATTACACTTGGCTCTCCAATTCTGTTGCTGACGCCGCTACAGGTTCGTGTGGAAGACGGTTCGGTTCTCATTTTTGGGTACGCTCAAACGCCCAAGTTTTATCTATCTACTGATATAACACGTACCGCAGAGGGTCGATGATAAACGGGCAAGTCTAGCACTCCCGTTCGTCCCATCTTGCTCACACTTTTTTTTGCGATGGTAGATTTATCAACAACGCAAGCATCATTAATCCGACCTACGAATTCTTCCCTTCCAAAAACATCAACGGTATGATGTGATTTATGCCTGTCATTTGCAATATCTCTGACAAATTTCCCAAGGCTTCAACAGCGTTCAAATCCCAAGCCAGTTTCTTCACGACTCGCTAAACGCAAATCACTTCCCAATCATGATGTACCTCCCCGACGGTACTATTTTTGTCGCTGCAAACGAAAAGGCTATGATCCTGGACTGGAAAACCAACACCGAAACCCGACTTCCCGACATTCCGAATGGTGTGCGCATCACGTACGTACTTCATTATTGAAAGCGAGTACTTCATCTTTCCGCTTAGGTCACCCTTCTCCGCCGGGGCCGCCCTCCTGCCCCTGACGCCCGAAAACGACTACACACCAGAAGTGCTTATCTGCGGCGGCTCTACGCTTCCCGATAGCACCGATACCAGGTCCATCCAACCGCAGTTCCCAGCTTCAGATCAATGCTCTCGACTCGTCTTGACTGCTGCCGGGATCGCTGCGGGATGGCAGGTGGAAACTATGCCTCAAGCGCGCATCATGCCAGAGCTCATCCTCGTCCCCGATGGCCGCGTCGTCATCGTCAATGGAGCCCAGACCGGTGTTGGGGGAACTGGTTCCGTGAGTTCTTTCCCTAGAAGTGTGCTTTCAAGTTACTTTTTTCATAATGAACTAGGGCGAAAACCAGATCGGAGAAAGCAATGCGGACCACCCAGCGCTCATGCCAGTGGCCTACGATCCGGCGGCCCCTTCGGGACAGAGGTTTTCGAGTGATGGAATTCCGGCGTCTGTGATTCCGAGGATGTACCATTCGACGGCTACTCTGATTCCTGATGGGACTATCATGTTGGGTAAGTCTTCGCTTTCTTCTCCGTACTCGATCTCATAAGGCTAGCTGGCTCTAATCCCAATGTTGATGTCTCGACGGCGAGGTTCCCCACTGAATATCGGTGAGTGGACATGGAGCTTGTAATGGGATTCAGGCAGTAACCGCTTCGTCAGGATGGAGTTTCTCAGTCCGCCGTACATGTCGCGTCCTCGTCCGACATACACCGAGTTACCCGCAACGGTCGACTACACCCAGACATTCACGTTGTCTGTGTCCCTGCCTGATACAGCGTCCAATGTCTCTGGTACACTCTCATTAATCGACAATTTGCCATATACATCCTAATGTCTTTCTAGTTGCTCTCATGGACCCGGGCTTCGCCACTCACGGTGTCCACATGGATCAGCGAATGCTCAAGCTCGTCTCGTCTCTCTCTAGCGACAAGATGACGCTCACCGTTATAGGCGCGCCACCCCAGCCTTGTACCCTCCGGGTCCCGCTACCTCTTTGTTGTTACGGATGAAGGTGTACCGAGCTTTGGACACAAGACCATCATCGGTACAGGTGCGGCGCCTCCGAATGACGCTGGTGCGACTGCAAAGTAGGTTGAATTTTTGAATTCTTGTGCAACCCCTCAATCCTGCAGTATGCTGGCTGTCTCTGCTCAGTCGGATGTTGACTGGCCGTCGTCTCCGACTCAAGGTGAAGGTAGTGATGTGGCCACTGCCATGATTCCCGTGGACAGTGCTTGAGGCAGATCTGGGGATGAGGTTGACTGGTTGCTTCTTCCCGAAATGTTTAGCTCGTATTAATGCCCAGGCTCTCTTTGGCGCATCGCCACTTTCAACAGTCCGGCAGGCAGGTCGTTCTCAGCCAAGATCCTAGGTTTTGACGTTGAAATTCGCACCCATCCTAGCCGTCACTGCCACGCCCGAGAAACACGATACACTCACGATTGATGAAAGACCAGACGCCATTGTAACAAATGAGTGCGACGACTGACTTGGTCTTTAGACGCTCGACTCTTACGCTTGACGGTCGCAGGAGTGTATTTGCCTGCTCCTGCACCTGCTGGGATCTACTTTGGCAGACTGAATGACGCTTAGGTGTTTCGAGACGCATATGCGCTCGTCGGGGCGGGAGAGTCAAACAGCTATTCGAATTTCCCGCGTAACTCAGGTCCACGATGATCAACGCCGGGTGGTATCAAGCTTCGTTGAATTGAGCAGGCCGCTCTTCTCCTTGAGGATCTTCCGCTTGGTTGGTGGGAAAGTCTCCTAGGTATAAAGACATGCGACATGTTTTCCGTCCTTCCCTCATGTTGGTTGTGTACCATGGATCAATCCCTCATATCTATTGAAAAATTGTGCGTCGCATTCTCTTTGGCACTTTCGACCGAACTGATGGGACCTTCAACGTCGATCTGAAGAACAGTCCCGATGGTGGGTGCAACTTGAACCTTGGACCTTTAATATTCCTGGATTAACGTCCCGCGTAGCTCATAGGGCACTTTTTCAACCTCATCCTCTTTGGCGTGCTCTGCGTCCAAGTCTGTGCGTATACTGTTTCCAACACGTCGGCAATACTGCAGCTGATTCGCTACCAGTCATATATTTCCAAGCATTCCTGAAGGATCGCTTATGGTCGAAATGCTTGGTCGCTTGGATATGCTTCATAGAGATCCTCCAGACGATATTGGTCGTGATTGACGGCATACGGGTGTTTGGTAAGGGGTGGGGAGACGCTCGTGCACTGGCGGATGTCGGGCTTACATGGTTCAGTGTTCCAGCGATGACGGGAATTAGTGCGTCCCTCCTCCTCCGACTTGATACTACGCTCTGATTTTTTACGTCGTGCAGTCAGTTTCACTGCTCAGATTTTCTTCATTTGGCGGATACGAGTCTTGAGTCAAGCGAGGCTGATCCCGGCAGCCGCCTTTCTAGTATGAGCTGGCAAAAAAATATCGTTCTTCCTGGCTTATATTTCTATAGGTGTCCGTTGTACAATGCGTGGCAGCAGTCTGGGCGGGTATTCGAGCGCAGCAGATCAGGAGCTTCACGAGCATACAGAGTCAGACCTTCTCCCATACGTCGGTGAGTGCGCAGCAGAAGGTCTCCTTCGTCGTCCCAGTATTCTGATTTACCACAGGTTTGGTTGGGCGGAACGGCAACAGCCGACCTCATCATCGCGGGAAGCCTGGTTTACTACATGCGCAAATCCCAATCGACGGATTTAGCGTCGAACGGGATGTACGTTAAGATCATCAGGCTGATCGTTGAGAGCGGATCTTTGTGCGCTTTAGTGGCCGTCGCGGACTTGGGGCTGTTCTTGGGGTACCGACAAACGAACTATCACTTGGCGCCGGCGATCGCGCTGTCGAAGCTGTATTCGAATAGTTTGCTTGCCGTGAGTCTCCTTCCCATCTAAGTCCGTCTCCTGACACTTGGTGTAGGTCCTGAATTCGCGACGTATGCCATTGTTGGACTCGGCGGACGGTGTGAATACGTTTTCGTTGCTGGATACGCCGTCGATGGATGCGCGTTTGCGTGTTATGACGCTGGGGGTCGCGCCACAGCGAGTAAGTCAGCTAATAGCTTTTGCGCTGTAACTGATGTGTCGACAGAACGGACCTAAGAGGAGTTCTTGGGTATGATCTTTGGACATAATATGTACCGTACGGCTTTGTTTGGGATGTTTAGATGGAATACACTCGTTTTGCATGATTCGCCCGAGTCGCATTGCCTATGTAAATTTCCACCTGCCCTCGAGGATATTAGACGACAGTGTCGAGCGATTTCCAGGCTCTCATCGTTGCTTACAAATTGGAGCCCGACTCAAAACCTGTCAGAAATGAGGGATCCAATCTTACTCTCATTCTTGCCATGGCTGCCAATATCCTCATCGACGCTATTGTCGCCGGCTCGATGCTCTTCTTCATCATGAGTGCAAGGGCCTTTGTCAAACCTTGCAAGGCTCAGAAGAAGAATGGACATGTTAAAGAGGACGAAGAGTCCTGCACTGTGAGTTACGTCCTTTGCTTTGGACTAGATGCTGAAGTGAGCTGCAGACCTGGAAGTCGATGTATGCTCAGACGGCGTTGTGGCTGCCCCGCGGCAGTTTGAGAGGTGTTCGAGTTCTGGCGCGGCGCTCCAAGTTGACGACGCATGTGGAGTCGAGTTACTATTTAGTACCCACGGGGAAGAAGCCACAGTAATCAGTAATTGTAGCAAACCAATATTGTTTTAGATGTATCTTTATACTTGTCCTCCCTGTATCAATAGTAATCCATCGTTTGAATAGACTGTGCTGTTGTTCTATGATGACGAGATATCTTCGGCGCTCACCTTGCCACTGGCCACTACCTGAAACGGAGTTTGAGCGCGTTCCCTAGCGTTTCGTCATGCCTTTGAAAATCCTCTCCAATGTCCTTCCCACCATTAGTGTCACTAACGGTAGTTCGCCTTCGTGAAGAAGACTGAAGACCGTTCTATCTGCAGTTGTCCTAAGCTTGTCCCCGGGCTTTCACACGAAGGTGCCCGAGCATTTCGGCCTCCGGTCCGAATTAAGCGCACTCCCTTCTACCACCATCATGAGGCAAATTTCAGCGCGAATAACATACGCGCAGCCAAAAGAACTCTCATAAATCCGTGCCTCGGCTGCAAAATTTCAAACTCTGAATTGGAGGTCCCAGCTTGGCACTTACACGCTTCCGACATCGCCTCGTGTATCTTTATACAGAATGCCTCTGATCTGACAGATGAACGCTGCTTTACGACGTCTCTTTCATCCAGTACCTTGCGCGTGTTCGTGTCTCCTGCTTGTTTTCGCACTCACAGAATATAGAATGAGGCAATAGGCAGGAACGGAGACCTGACTTACTAACCAACTCTCTCAGCCCGTCAAATCATAGCGTTTCGTGAGACGAGGACTCACGATGAGCCATATACCGAGTGGCTAGCAGTCCGGATCCTGTCTACTCCCTTTTTACTATCCAAGACATGCTTTTCTCCCGGAAGAAAGTGTATCAGTACCCTACAATTGTCCTCGCCGTCCTTCCGTCTGTGTACGCGTCTCTCGCCAGTGGCAGTACTGCCGCAAAGGAGCAGCGACGCGCAGTCGTCCCAGGCCAATGGTCCCTGGTGCAGAACGGGTACGCGTTATCTCGGGTGTACAAGGGCTCGTTGATTTATATATCGTTCATCAGGACTACCGGCGTGAGCGCCCTGGAGCTCGCTGTCACGTCTGAGAATACGGTGATCGTACTTGACAAGGTGTAAGTATGACTTCTGGATTGTGTTGCCCAGTCGACTGACGTCCGAGCTGTAGCGAGCACAATCCCCTTACTGTTGACGGGCACATCGCATGGGTCTCAGAGGTGAACCTGGAGACAAAGGCAATTCGCGCTCTGAACCCAGCCAGTAACACTTGGTGTGCGACCGGTAGCTTCTTGAGCAATGGCACTTTGGTCAGCTCTGGTGGCAATCCTGTTGTTATTACTGGTACGTTCCAATCGACGGTTCTATGGCCCATGCTCCAGTGCTTACTCTTGTATTGCGAAAGGTGGGGACGGTCGACAAGCCCTCCGCTTGTTCACTCCGTGCAACGATGGAACATGCGATATTTTTTGAAAACCAGGATGTTATCAGGCTTACATCGAAACGATGGTACCCTGCGTCGGTCTGTTCATTACACTTGGGCTCTCCAATCCTGTTACTGACGCCGCTACAGGTTCGTGTTGAAGACGGTTCGGTTCTTATTTTTGGGTACGTTCAAACGCCGAAAGTTTCATCTGATTCTATGTACTGATATAACGCGTACTGCAGAGGGTCGATGATAGGCGGGCAAGTCTAACAATCCAGCCCGCCCCTATAGTGCTCACTTTTTTCTCTTTTATTGCGATGGTAGATTTATAAACAATGCAAGCATCACTAATCCGACGTACGAATTCTTCCCTTCCAAAAACATCAACGGTATCGTGTGATCTACGCCTGTCATTTGCAACATCTCTGACAAGTTTCCCAAGGCTTCAACGGCATTCAAATCCCAAGCCAGTTTCTTCACGACACGCTAAACGCAAATCACTTCCCAATCATGATGTACCTCCCCGACGGTACCATTTTCGTCGCCGCAAACCAAAATGCTACGATCCTGAACTGGAAGACCAACACCGAGACCCGACTTCCCGACATTCCGAATGGTGTACGCATCACGTACGTACTTTATTATTGAAAGCCAGTACTTCATCTAAGCGGAAGCATAGGTCACCGTTCTCCGCCGGGGCCACTCTCCTCCCTCTGACGCCGGAAAACGACTATACGCCAGAAGTTCTTATCTGCGGCGGCTCTACGTTTTCTGATAACGGCGATACCAGTGCTGTCGATTCGCAATTCCCAGCTTCAGATCAATGCTCGCGACTCGTTTTAACTCCTGCCGGGATCGCTGCGGGCTGGAAGGTGGAAACTATGCCTCAAACGCGCATCATGCTGGAGCTCATCCTCCTCCCCGATGGTCGCGTCGTCATTGTCAATGGAGCCCAGACCGGTATGGCGGGATATGGCCACGTGAGTTCGTTCTATAGAAGTGCGCTTTCGAGTTCATTTGTTCATGATGAACTATTAGGGCTTTAACAATATCGGAGCAAGCGATGCAGACCATCCAGCGTTGACGCCAGTCGTGTACGATCCGGCGGCCCCTTCGGGACAGAGGTTTTCGAGTGATGGAATTCCGGCGTCTGTGATTCCGAGGATGTACCATTCGACGGCTACTCTGATTCCTGACGGCACTATCATGCTGGGTAAATCTTCGCTTGCTTCTCCGTACTCAATCTCATAAGGGTAGCTGGCTCTAATCCCAACACTGATGTCTCAACGGTGAGATTCGCGACTGAATATCGGTGAGGTGGACATGAACTTGTTCATGCGGTTCGTGCACTAATCTCTTCGCCAGGATGGAGTTCCTTAGCCCTCCGTACATGTCGCGTCCTCGTCCGACATACACCCAGTTACCTGCAACGGTCGACTACACTCAGACCTTCACATTGTCTGTGTCCCTTCCTGAGACAGCGTCCAATGTCTCTGGTACACTCTCATTAATCAACAATTTGCCATATACATCCTAATTTCTTTCTAGTTGCTCTCATGGACCCGGGCTTCGCCACTCACGGTGTTCACATGGATCAGCGAATGCTCAAGCTCGTCTCGTCTCTCTCTAGCGACAGGATGACGCTCACCGTTATAGGCCCACCCCAGCCTTATACCCTCCGGGTCCCGCTTATCTCTTTGTTGTTACGGATGAAGGTGTACCGAGCTTTGGACACAAGACTCTTATCGGTACAGGCGCAGCTCCTCCCAATGACGCTGGTGCAACTGCGAAGTAGCTTGAATTTTTGAATTCTTGTGCAACCGCTCAAATCCTGCAGTATGCTGGCTGTCTCTGCTCAGTCGGATGTTGACTGGCCGTCTTCTCCGACTCAAGGTGAAGGTAGTGATGTGGCCACTGCCATGATTCCCGCGGACAGTGCTTGAGGCAGATCTGGGGATGAGGTTGACTGGTTGCTTCTTCCCGAAATGTTTAGCTCGTATTGAACAATTCAAGTTATCGAGGTATGGAATAGTGATCTTCCTCGGCGCTGCCCTTGGGAACGTGACAGTCCACTTCATGCTATTCTCCAACGACGCATTAATTTTCTCTTCCTACAATCAAATCGTCAGCAACTTAGTTTTAAACGTAAACAACTCCAAGGTTACCTTGACAGTCTGCGGAAGCCTCAACGTCCTCGCGAACTTGCCAAACTTGCGTTCCTTCACGGCGAACCCCGGCCCTCCTCCTCGTCGGTCGAGATCTTGCTCTCACCGGTATTAGTAAGACATCCATTGTGAACATCGATGTTGACATCCTTTTCGCTGTATCTCACAAAACTATAGACTTTCTGACATTACACAAGTCGAAGCAGGAGACGCGACGACGGATTCAAAGCAATGGCTATTGAAACCCCGACTTTCGCGCCTGTATACAGATCTCTGTAACGTGCATTATATCTGTTTTTTCGATACGTTTGAACGCCAGAAGACGCAGCCTGAGGTTCAAAGGACAGGGTGAGAAGCGAGTTGAACAGGCATTTCATTTGTGCATAAGATTCCTACGGCGACAACGAACCCTCAAAATACACCTTCCTCTACTCGAAGACGGATGGTAGATGCGGCGTTCCTGATATCATCATCCCAATGCTTGTCATAGAAGCCATCGCAGTCAGAGCAAATGCATTCGACGTCTTCTTCAGTATAGTGAATATAGCGGCGAAATTATCGAAGCTATGCATGGCTCACCCCGGGAATCCCAATGTGTATCATCGAATTCGTCGCAATCTGCACACATACATCCGTATTCTGAGGAGGGGATTATGAGCACCAAGAAACGGTACGCGTGTGTATGAAAAACTCGCCGTCATCGCTGCGAATGAAGTAGAGAACATCAGACATGATTCCGAGGTCATTGATGTCGTCAATGACGATCTGAGTGGGCTGCCTTCGCGTTTGGGAGAGAACGAGAAGTTCGCGCCACATCCAGTCCAGCGGGCCGTCGATAGTCGCGTCTTCTTGCGAGTAGACGACTCCGAACTTGGCGCTCTGAATGGTGATCGGCACATAAATGCCGTCAATTCTAGAGCTGCAGACGCGACGCGTGAGATTCCAGTGGCTGGATGAAGGATGAGATGAGCTTTCTTACCGTCCAGGCATATTCCTCAGGCGGTTCACCGTGTGACTACAGAGGTAGAGCCATCGCCGAATGAGATCGAAAGTTCTGCCCTTGACGTCCTCCCACATAATCTTCCAGATGGTGTGCAGCCACTCAGAGATTTCGTGTACAATGTCTTCACTGCTGTCGCCTTTCTCCCACTCCCCGTTGTGCCACACCGATTGTATCTTCTTTGTTCTTAGGCTCTTAATGGCTTCTTCTAAGAGTCGCTTTTGCTCGGTATGGAGGCGAGTCATAGCCTATAGAAAGGCTGTTAGCGTCGGGTATAAGAACAAAAAGGAGCACAGACAAAGGAGGAGAGTTATGAGTGGCTAGAAGAATGGGAAAGAGGCAAGATGAGATGCCTCAGAGGGCACTGTCGACAAGCTTATATATATGTACTCCTGGAACAAAGGCACCAGCGTCCCTTTGGTAGATGACTGGTAACAATGCCAGTGGTCTTAATGGTCGATTCGGTCTGACATTGTTCGAGAGTCACAAACCAGCAGATGAAAGATATCAATGGAGGGTGGAGCCTAAGGTCATGGATAAACCAACAGCACTGCCCGCAGCGGCGCACATGCGACCTCCGATGGCACGTGGTTCTGTGTCTTGGACCCCGTCTTGTTCTGGTTTCCCTTTGTCATTGCCGCGACCATCTTCTCATCTTCTCAAAGCTATGCCGACTACCAAAGGCCGTAAACCACCCATTGGGACCACTTTGACGCGTCCTGCTAAGCGTCAACGCGTAGATGGCTCCCCAACTGCTGTCGCACAAGCGGCCCAAGTCGTGAATTTCGCTAATCGCAAGCGCATTCTCGCGAAGAAGCTCGCAGCCCTCAGGAAGAGCTGCAGGAATGCCGACGGCTGGGATCAAGAAGGGTACTACATGGCCGAGGCCTGCGGCGCGATTGCCGACTGGCTGCCCGACCTGTGGAGCGCCATGATGGAACATGGCGCGCAGGTGGACATTGTGCAGAAATCCATCATTCATTGCTGCGAAACTGCAAAGGCAATCGAGAAATGTGATAGCGAGTAAGCTCATTTCTCTTTCCTCTTGGTACCTTCTCTGATCAATGAGCCTATCAGAGCCGACTTTGACGATATCGAGACGGAAGTGGACATCAAGGACAAGGACGGAAAGCTCATATTTCACAGCGAGTCTCATCTCGACCGTGCCCTGCAATGGTTCTGGCGAGAACTCCTGGTTTTCTCTCAGGTGCAAGGCCACCTCGAACCGCCGTCCTCGACAGTCTCGATCGCTTTAAGATCACAGACAAGGTCTTGGCTACAATTCGAAAGAAACCAGATGGTTGGTGTCAACTTCCTGGCCTGGGAGTTCGTGTTGATGATTTTGCAGACATTGATGGCGAGGACGGATGGCCCCTCTGGGACCAGCACTGGACGGAAGCCATGCATCAGGCCGCAAAAAACACGGTGCAGTAGCTAGCGAACGTGAATTAAAGAGTTCCCGACCACTGGTGTGATCGAGAAGAGAGAGAGATTGGAGGATGAATCGATGAGCAGGTTACTCGTCGTAGACTCGCAAGGGGAGTCGATTCTTGCTACGATACTAAGATCTTCACACTGCGTGGTTCATGGGCGCCAAACCCAGGCCACTCGAGATGAATCGCGCGTTGGGAAAAGTAAGTACTTAGTGGAAAGATAGTCACATTTTTGTACCTACGTTCCGGTTTATATAAACTAGCTACTGCTACCAAGACGGGTAATTACGAGTCATAGAATTGAAAAGAAGTGAGTAGAAGCTAACAGAAAGGAATAGAATGAAGGAGAGAATGAACTAGTACCTCAAGCACGTACGAATGAGTAAACAGTTGCTAACCCCATTGAGACGAACCTACACAGTGATACTAGGAAGAAAACGCAGTATTCCTCAAGCACGTTCCACAGGAATCACAGCAGTCGCCGGAAAAGACGGCCAGTCAACATCCGACTGAGCAGAGACAGCCAGCATACTGCAGGATTTGAGCGGTTACAAAAGAATTCAAAATTCAACCTACTTTGCAGTTGCACCAGCGTCATTGGGAGGAGCCGCGCCTGTACCGATAAGAGTCTTGTGTCCAAAGCTCGGTACACCTTCATCCGTGACAACAAAGAGGTAAGCGGGACCCGGAGGGTATAAGGCTGGGGTGGGCGGGCCTATAACAGTGAGCGTCATCCTGTCGCTAGAGAGAGACGAGACGAGCTTGAGCATTCGCTGATCCATGTGAACACCGTGAGTGGCGAAGCCCGGGTCCATGAGAGCAACTAGAAAGAAATTAGGATGTATATGGCAAATTGTTGATTAATGGGAGTGTACCAGAGACATTGGACGCTGTATCAGGTAAGGACACAGACAACGTGAAGGTCTGAGTGTAGTCGACCGTTGCGGGTAACTGGGTGTATGTCGGACGAGGACGCGACATGTACGGAGGGCTAAGGAACTCCATCCTGGCGAAGCGATTAGTGCACGAACCGCATGAACAAGTTCATGTCCACTCACCGATATTCAGTGGGGAACCTCACCGCCGTCGTGACATCAGTGTTGGGATTAGAGCCCGCTACCTTTATGAGATTGAGTGTGAAGTGGAACATGGAGACCTACCCAGCATGATAGTCCCATCAGGAATCAGAGTAGCCGTCGAATGGTACATCCTCGGAATCGCAGACGCCGGAATTCCATCACTCGAAAACCTCTGTCCCGAAGGGGCCGCCGGATCGTACACGACTGGCGTCAACGCTGGATGGTCTGCATTGCTTTCTCCGATCTGGTTAAAGGCCTAGTAGTTCATCATGAACAAATGAACTCGAAAGCGCACTTCTATAGAAAGAACTCACGTTGCCATATCCTGCAAGACCGATCTGGGCTCCATTGACAATGACGACGCGGCCATCGGGGAGGAGGATGAGCTCTAGCATAATACGCGCTTGAGGCATAGTTTCCACCATCCATCCCGCAGCGATCCCGGCAGGAGTTAAAACGAGTCGCGAGCATTGATCTGAAGCTGGGAATTGCGAATCGACAATGGAAGTATCGGTGCTGTCAGGAAACGTAGAGCCGCCGCAAATGAGAACTTCTGGCGTGTAGTCGTTTTCCGGCGTCAGAGGGAGGAGAGTGGCCCCGGCGGAGAACGGTGACCTATGCTTCCGCTTAGATGAAGTACTAGCTTTCAATAATGAAGTACGTACGTGATGCGCACACCATTCGGAATGTCGGGAAGTCGGGTTTCAGTGTTGGTTTTCCAGTCCAGGATCATAGCATTTTGGTTTGCAGCGACGAAAATGGTACCGTCGGGGAGGTACACCATGATTGGGAACTCATTACCGTTTAACGTGTCGTGAAGAAACTGGCTTGGGATTTGAATGCCGTTTGAAGCCTTGGGAAACCTATTAGAGATCTTTGGAAAATGACCGACATAGATCACACGATACCGTTGATGTTTTTGGAAGGGAAGAATTCGTAGGTCGGGTTATTGATGCTTGCATTGTTGATATATCTACCAGATCAAAAAAAAATGTCAGCAAGATAAGGGCGGACGGGATTGCTAGACTTGCGCCTGTTCCATCGACCCTCTGTAGTACGTGTTATCTCAGTAGATAGATGAAACTTTCAGCAGTTGAACGTACCCAAAAATGAGAACCGAACCATCTTCAACACGAACCTGTAGCGGCGTCAGTAACAGGATTGGAGAGCCCAAGTGTAATGAACAGACCGACGCAGGGTACCATCGTTTCGATGTAAGCCTAATAACATCCTGGTTTTTCAAAAAATATCGCATGTTCCATCGTTGCACGGGGTGAACAAGCGGAGGGCTTGTCGACCGTCCTCACCTTTAGAAGAGTAAGCACTGGGGCATGGGCCCTAGAACCGTCGATTGGAACGTACCAGTAATAACAACAGGATTGCCACCAGAGCTGACCAAAGTGCCATTGCTCAAGAAGCTACCGGTCGCACACCAAGTGTTACTGGCTGGGTTCAGAGCGCGAATTGCCTTTGTCTCCAGGTTCACCTCTGAGACCCATGCGACGTGCCCGTCAACAGTAAGGGGATTGTGCTCACTGCAGCTCGAACGTCAGTCGACTGGGCAACGCAATACAGAAGTCATACTTACACCTTGTCAAGTACGATCACCGTATTCTCAGACGTGACAGCGAGCTCCAGGGCGCTCACGCCGGTAGTCCTGATGAACGATATATAAATCAACGAGCCCTTGTACACCCGAGATAACGCGTACCCGTTCTGCACCAGGGACCATTGGCCTGGGACGACTGCGCGTCGATGCTCCTTTGCGGCAGTACTGCCACTGGCGAGAGACGCGTACACAGACGAAAGGACAGCCAATACAATCGTAGGGTACTGATACAGTTTCTTCCGGGAGAAAAGCATGTCTTGGATAGTAAAAAGAGGTCAGTCTGAAGAAGGTACTACCAGAGATTGCAAAGCACTGAACTGAGTACACAGGATCCGGACTGCTAGCCACTCGTTTTATACTTCATCGTGGGTCCTCGTCTCACGAAACACTATGATTTAACCAGCTGAGAGAGTTGGTTAGTAAGTCGGGTCTCCATTCCTGCCTATTGCCTCATTCTATATTCTGTGAGTGCGAAAACGTAGTGAAAAAAGCAGGAGACACGAACACGCGCAAGGTACTGGATGAAAGAGACGTCGTAAAGCTGGGTTCATCTGTCAAATCAGAGGCGTTCTGAATAAAGATACACGAGGCGATGTCGGACAAATGTCGGAAGCGTGTAAGTACCAAGCTGGTACCTCCAATTCCGACAAATCAGAGGCATTCTGAATAAAGATACACGAGGCGATGTCGGAAAAATGTCGGAAGCGTGTAAATGCAAGCTGGTACCTCCAATTCAGAGTTTGAAATCTTGCAGCCGGGGCACGCATTTATGAGAGTTCCCCAAAGAGTTCCTTTGACTCCGACGATACACTGCGCTTGCTTTCTGCGTGTATGTTATCCGCGCTAAAACTTGCCTCATGATGGCATTGGTGGTGTGGGCGGGCCAAAAATGGTGAGCGTCTGCTTGTCGTTAGAGAGAAACGAGACGAGTTTGAGCATTCGTTGTGAACGCCGTGAGTGGCGAAGCCCGGGTCCATGAGAGCAACTAGGACAAGTGTCAAGCCGTGTATAATGACTGGTGATTATGACAGCGTACCAAAAACTTGGACGCGGTAGAAGGCAATGATACAGATAACGTGAAGACCTGAGTGTAGTCGACCGTGGCAGGTAACTGGGTGTATGTTGGACGAGGGCGTGACATCCTCTACAAGTGCGGCGGAGACTGGCAAATTTCTGGATGCAATGCTCAGTCATTTGTGTCAGCTTGGCACTATACACGCACAAGTTGATCTCAGGTCTGGGAGCCTTCCATCTGCCAAACCGATACTTGAGGGACGAGATAAAGAGGTGTCGTCGTCGTCGACATTGGCTGAGGTGCGTGATAGCCGGTCTGATATTGTGCCAGTGAGTAACGAAGACAACAGGAACACAAACCGTGGTAGAGTCAAATGCAACTTCCAGTGAGGTCGGACTGTCTAATTTAGAAATGACCAACATTTCCAACACGAAAAAAGGACAGCACTTACAGGCGCATCAAAGAAGTTGAACACCTGGTGACACTCGACCTCAGACCCGGAATGATTCCATTTGAGGTGAATTCGCAACATTTGCTGCGTCTTGAAGGTATTGTGCTGATTGCAGAAGGGGCGGCACCAACCGCGCAGCTTTGTCGAGTGAGAAATATCGGACTCAGAGGTTGGATCGTAAGGAAAATATCGACTTCCGGCGCACGCGACTTGATGCCAGTCCTTTTACAAGCGAGGTAGAACCCAGTCTGGAGATTACGTCTCAGAAATGGCAGTCGAGAGACCGGTCTAAAGTACTGCACCACTTTCAGCAGCTCATGAGGAGGGATGTTGGGATTGGGTATGATCTGTATTTCGTCGTCGTCCACGTTTGGGGGAGACACAGGACGATCATCACTAGCTTCAGACACTGAGCCAGAGTCTGAGTCGTCAGACAAAGAATCAGGTAGTATTAGGGCAGTCGGCTTGGATTTTCGTGCACATTTTCTAAGCTGGGACTCAGATGATCAAATCATGGGTCGAGGAATGGACTTACCGTGATATTAATGGAGGGCGCACGATAAACGGAATAGGGGGCGTTTCCTCGTTACTAGATGGAGCCAGTTGGATAGCGGACATCCTTGGGGCGGGGATTGTGTCGCGTTGGAAGCCTTCATCGCTGGGAGGGACCAACAGACTTCCGATATGACTTTACTACACGTCGCACTGACAAGGGCCCTGGTACAGTCTGTAATAAAAGTAAATAGTATACCAATGGACGGGAATATTCATCACTGACCACTGTCCTTCGGCTCGGAACAATGGCGTCACTAACACTGCGAATATTACGGGAACCAGTAGGCAGTGGTGGTCCGTGATTACTGGCCAATTTTCGCGACATTGCGGTATGCCGTTTTCTTTGTGGTGACTGATACGAGACATTTTGGCTTGATAAGCTGGCGCGCAGTATAGTCGAGTAGTCCACAGTCCGGTCCATTTCTTCGCGTCGAGAAGGCCTGAGTAAAGGTGAATGCTCAATAATCTAGAAATGGGATCGCCGAAGGCTTCACTACGTATACTCGCGACAACCAGGAGCAAAAGACCGGAGATGATCGAAGTTCCGGTCCAAGCGACAAGCTTTCCTTTTTTGGAAAATGCTCACTGTCACGTGCTCGTGAGCTCCAGACCAAAATTTAAAGCAAAAAGCAAAGTATTTTGCATTGTTACAGATCAAGCATCGAGACGAGTCGTACACAAAGTAGCACATGCATATAATAGTACACTTTTGATAAGTCGGAAATCTGACATGCCGCATTACCTGCCACGATAATCTGACTCGGAAAGGCTGTCAAACGACGAATTGCTCGATGTTTCGAGCATGTCCCACTGCGAACCATCTGAAGAACTAACGTAACCATCCGACCGAGGTGTGAAATGATCAAGGACATCCGATACGTCCTCTGACGCGAAGGATCCTCCGGAAGAACTGCTGCTCGACACTGACAGAGGCGGGGAGTTTGCACCCCCCGATGCGTCAGAGCTCCATCCCTCATCATCGCTTTCCATAAGCTGATACTCGGGATCAGAAGCCTCGTCCACAAACACCGCACTTTGATTGTCGGCCGCAGCTAGCCCCTTCTCTTTCCCCTTAGCCATCGACAGAACACTCTGCGCATCCGAATCCTCCTCTTGGCTCTCACACTGATATCCACGCAAGTCTCGGATAGTCTCCATACTCGTAGTGCGATGGAGGAGACGGCGCTGCTCGTCAATGACACCCTGATCCCATCGAAGAAGAGCATCACGCTCCCGATCATGTCGAAGGAACATCTCATCCCAAAGACTGGGTGGGGCGGGTTGTAGAGAACATCGGATCACCCAGTCCGTAGCCAGCATGGCGAGGCAGGTCGTATCCTTCCATTCTTGCATGAAGGGGCTGAAAAAACGAACGTCGGCGGGTTCCTTCATGTCCAAATCGACTGACAAAATCGATGAGCTAACGCGACATCGTGAAAAGCATGGTTACTTACAGTTTGGTGAAGAGTTTGAGAACGGAACCTTTCATAGGTCCGTCAATGATTTGCGCTTGCACGCGCTGACATTGGATCTTGTCGAAAGCAATTTGAAGAACCTGATCCAGCGCGTCCTTCGCCAACCCCTTTTCACGTTCGTCTTCGGTGATAATGATGCCGATGGACAATTCTCCAACTCCTGAGAGGAACGGGGAATGATGCGTGGGTAGCAGATAAACGAATCCGCATATTGGGAATCGCTTGTAGGAAGTCGAGAAATAGTTGGGCACGTTTGCGGTGGGGACGGTGGCTGTCGGCATGTGGTCCCGGTTAAGACTGGTATCCCTCTTTACAAATCCGTCCCAATTCTGCTTTATACCAGAGGAGTCGAGATGATCGTGCGTTCCTGCAAGTCGGTCCTGGCCATTTCCTGGCTGAGTCGCATCCTGTACCCCAAACAAGAACCGAGGAGGTCCATATTCTACCTGTTCTTTCTGCCATGATGCGTACGCGTCTTCATCAAAAGAAGGCAAACCATTCTCGTCTTCATCGTGCATGCGGGTAGTGCCCAAAGACGTATTTCCCGCTGTATAATCGTGTTCTGCCGTATTTGGCTTAGGAAAGTTGAAGTTGAAGTCGAACTTCGCTGAGGTTCCCACTTTGACCTATAGAAAACTTTCAGTGAGCTACAAATCAGACGGACCTTATGCACATACCGCTTTTCGAACTGGAGGCTTGACGTCTTCGTTGACTAACCCTTCATTCATTTCCTCGTCTTCAGATGATGCTGTCGACTCATGAGTAAAAGATCGATGGAATGGAGAGGTACATACGCTTCCTTTTCTTAGCCATTTCTGCGTTATTGTCGGGGTTTTGCCTGTACTCGCTTTTGGCAACGGGAGTATCCTTGGAAAAGATCAGTGTGGATTCGCGCGAATGAAGATATATAACTCACTAGCTTTGAAAAACTCTCAGCATCATCCTCGTCTGCGAATGAGGCTGTGATGAGGCGAGGACAGGACTCCCGACGATACACGAATTTACTACCTTGTTTTCCATGACTCGAAGGTAATGGGAGATTGACGCCGCAAGGTAAAGCTGTCATTCAATGAGAAGAAGAATATAAAGCGGAGCTTCACGACATACCGTTCTTGTCTAACGTAGTATTCTCTGTTATTGGGAAAGCCGGTGACATTGGGGCGTCATCGGTGGAAGTGGGCTCAACATTCCATGGACGCATGAACGACGAGACCGGAGTGAAGCCCTTTGACGGATTAGCCGGAAGGTCCAGAGGAATAGGAAGGGATCTAGAGGTATCCTGTATCGCAGCAAAGTAGCGCGCGCTGCATACAAAGGTGGTAAAGTCATCCGCTTGGGCAGCTTCAACCGTTGCGAGCTGCAGTTCCTCGAAAAGCCGGTGCAAGGTGGCCAAGTCGTCATCATACAAGGCGTCGAGACGGTCAAGCAACGCCACACGAGGTGACATGGTGGACAACTGGAAGGTGTGTTTTGATCGATGCGAGCTTTAAGCGCCTCGAGTCATGATGATACCCACGGGAGCGTAAGCGTCTAACAATTATAGTTTTGCACGTTGCCGAAGATGTTGATTGCGGGCGGTGCAGTACTGTGGAGTGAATGAAACCTTGTCAATGAGATGAGAAAGAGAACGAAGGAGACTTGTATTGACCTTGTGCAAGCGCTTGCTGTGTCTGAAGGTATGCGTGAGAAGCGGCGACTCAGACTGGATAACGGAAGGGCCTTTTCTTCTTTCAATCAGCTGATGGGTTCCAGTCGATTGCTATCATCGACGATTTCTGGCCTGTACGATTCGAATAGGCGTGTTAACGCGTGAACATCTAGACTCGAATCGAGCTCCGCGAGGTTGTTGGGATTGGTTCGAGTCTAGTGGACATTGAAAAAAGAACTATGCACGTTGATGTAGACTGTCGACTCGCGGCATGACGGCACAACACTGTGACTTTCCCACGTCATCGGATGTGATGCAATTGTGATCGAAGCGCATACAAGGCGCATTTTTTCTCTGCCCGAAGTGTCCTAACTAGCCGAAGAGTTCTTGGAGGGGCAGGAGGGGCAGGAGAGCTTCATCGAGGATGTCAAAACCAAGACACAAGCCTATCGCCACGAAAACTAGTATGTCGAGGACTGTGTTACACCGCCTTAGGGTATCTAGCCCTGAGCGTTGTCCAACTCCTCGTGGCGGTGACTCTGGCAAAGAGATGGAACACTCATGACGAGGAAGACAAGGACGACAAGACGTATTATAATTCAGACGAAGGTGGCGAGGACGATAGCTCACAGAGCAATTAACCGGCTCACGATGAGAGAAGATGGCACCGGACATGTGTGAACAAACGGCACATCATTCTACTCATCATCGTCGTTGCTTATATATCAGTCCAAGACATCCTTTAGTACTATTACACCTCTTGTGTACTACATACTCTACTGTATTCAATATATACATCCTTCTTTTCGTCTCGCTACTTAATGAGAGATCACTGTACACGGTTCTGATGCTGCAGTGCGGCGCAGCCCACACTCCGACTTGCCGTCAACAAAGAAGGCCAGACCACCAGTGACTATAGGTCCGTCTTCTATCTGTTTTAAGGCACACAACGGAGTGTAAGTAACCTTGGCACTGGTAGGTCTGGATGTGTGATACGGAGAATGGGGCCTCATTGACGGAGAATGTGGCACACAAGTATCGAGTACGATAAAGAAGTTCAACCCTTGCGATTACACATTATAAACGCTACAGAGCGCTCATAGCGTTCTTCAAAACAGATCCAAATCCGCCCATGGCGAACCGATATGTCCCACCCTTGGGGGCGTGTCTGTCAGCATTGCTACCAAGAAGTCGTGAACAAGGTCTGCGGCCGCGATACCGGTGATATCGGCTGAAACACAATTTCAGCGCAGAACCCGCACAACGTGTCGAGATGCTCACCGTGGTCATATGCAGGAGCAACTTCAACGATATCGGCGCCACTGTAATGGTAAGCAACTGATTAGTACATGCCAGCAATTTCGAGGTCAACACATACACGAAGTTGAGGCCAGCGAGGCCGCGAAGTATGCGCTTCATTTCTCGTGTCGTCCAACCGCCGGCTTCCGGTGTTCCAGCTGGGGGAAAAATTGCATTAGTTCAGGAGACATGAAAGCTTTCGTCGGGCTTACTAGCAGGGGCCAAACCAGGATCTGTCGCGACAAAGATGAAGGGTCAGAACGTTCTTCGCCGCAAATTCTGGGACATGCTTACCGATAACGTCGATATCCAAACTAGAAGAGTTCAGTCAGATACATGGAAAGAGAAGAACGTAAGTAATCATTCAATACCTTAGATAAACGGGCGAGCTACCGACCCGTTTGCGAATGGCTTCAATAACTGCATTCACGCCATAATCATCGAGGTCTTCGGCGCTGATCACCTGGAACCCGACAGATTCATCATGCGTGACTTGGCGTTCACCCTAGGGCAAGAAAACTTGACGTATTCTGAATGAGCAAAAGTGATTGCAACTTGCCATCATCTTGCTTCTGATACCCCCATGGATACTGGTGTTCGTCATCAAATGTTCTTCTGCTGCGATGGTGAAGTACGTTCCGTGCGTGATGCGTTCTTGATCAGTACGTCCTTCGACCGCACCTGTGTCCATGTGGGAGTCGAAGTGTATTACGGACACGGGTCCGTACACCTTGTATAGGGAGCGTAGAATGGGTAAGACCTACGCGAGCTTCAGCCTTCTAGAGCTTTAGTAAAGGGAAGGCAACTTGCAATGGTATGATCACCACCGAGAGTTACAACGCGAGGGTGCTCCTTTCCATCTAAGGCAAAAGCCGAAGTACGATCTTTGTATAAGGCGTTGATACCACCCATAACCGGGCGCGAAATAAGCGTCGTGTACGCGGCCTCCATCTGGTCAATAGCCTTGGCGTTGTCCATGGCCGTCACAGGGACCTGGAGACACGGCCAACACTTTAGTCTTGTTCGCGGTGAAAAGCTGGCGGCTTACATCGCCACAGTCAATCAACTCTGCACCAAGTTTCCCCGGGTTAACTTCCCAGCTGAGATCCCAAGCATATCCCGGTATGCTTTGTCTACGACTTCCCGAGCGAATAGCATAAGGCCCGAAACGCGCACCAGGACGATAAGTAGTAGTCGTGTCAAATGGCATCCCAAAGATTGCAATGTCGTACGGCTTGGAGGCGTCTTCGAGGCACTTGACGTAGGGCAGATGCGCGTAGCTCAGAATACCGCCAAAGTATCCATGCTCTGTTTGTGGGCCATACTTGGACGTCCAGGGTTCGTCTGCGGTTGACGGACTAGACGTGTGCAGCGGCGATTGGTGCGCGGAAGCCAGCGAGGCGAAGAGCAGTGCCGCCAACATGGGTGTTGAGAACAAGTCCAGATAGCTGGCAGTCCACTATCTCGGCGTCGTCTCCTGGACAAGCTGAACTTGATAACGATAGCAAATCAGGGCGGTTAAGTATGCCTACCGGCAGGCGAAAACATTCCCAACATTCTTCAGTTTGTCTCGAAGTATATCCAGACGTCGTAATACCATCTCTTGACTTTTCCGGAGTGTACGATGCCTCTGGTTAGAATCTGATCAAGTCGCAGTGGCTGCGATCGAGTACAATTTCAATCTCCGTTTCAATCCAACTCAAAACCAGCCACCGCGGTCATCTTGTTCAGTTTCCTCCTACCTTCATCATCGAAGCTTGAGCGATACTTTCGAACTACCCAGAACCACTCAAAACTAGAAAATCTCAATCAATATCGACATGTCTGCTGTTTACACTTCCAACATTGTCTCCGCCTCGTTGTCGACAATCAAGGTACTTTTGGACGCTTGGCTCCTATCGGATGATACTCACGTCTTCTTGTAGCCTTCTGCTGCTGGCCAGCTCGAAGGTCTTGGCCTAGCTTTCCGTTTTTCGTTGGCCAGCTCCTCGGCTATGTCTTCTGACATTTCGGAGCCACCGACTTTGTGTGACAATGAAAGTTTCAGTGCGTCCTCGTCATCTGCTTCGAGCTCACCATCTAGCTCTCGCGCCTCCTCAACGGAATTACCCTCTATTCAAGGTTCCTCACATCTTCTTCGAAACTCTCTCGTTCTAACATTCACTACCTTAGACAATGCAAGCTCATATTCTCGGGCCTCCTTTGCTGGGCTCATCGTGCAAGTTGTTGACGATCTCGAGGATAGCCCATACGCCTCATGCTTGGAAGAAGATTTCTTCAACTCATCTTTTGATTGTTCTTTGGATTCTTCATTTGACTCCACAGATTTCGAGGTCGATTCTTCTGTCACAGGCGATTTTATAACTGGCGCACAAGCGCGCAGGGTCCTTTCAGTACAGATTTTCCATAATGTCTCGTCCATCTCGAACCGAGCTCTATTCAGTATTGCAGAGTGCTCGCCAGCGCCAGAAAGTGCGCAAATCTTGTAAAGGCTCAGACTTGACACTCACGATTCATGTAGATGATCTACGCCAAACGATACCCGAATCTATCGATAGCCAACCACTCTGTCCTCTGATGGCTAAAAGTGAGTTTTCCTGTTTTGACAATTGTCTGAGTCTGACAATGAATGTTCAGGCGATGCGAGATCCATTGACAGTAGCGTCGCCGATTTAGTAGCTACCAAACGTCGACGGGGTGCTATCAGGAGCTTTTTCAAGCGCTGCTTTAGGTATGTTGTTCCCAAGTTCTTTCCTTATCGCTCAGGCTGAAGCTCCGCGATGGTATGAAGGATTTCAAAGCTTTGAGCAGGAAGTAAACTATATCGTGGCATTTGTTGTGTTTGATCATCCTTTATGCTTAGAAACGTTGGTGTTATCTCTTGTACTACTGTTCTCGTGTTTTCACGCTAGCCTGTAGATATACTAGTGTACATTTTATCTTACTAATGAAAGGCGTTTCAAAAATATGTAACTACAGTTTGCGTTTCAAGTCGCCGCCCCCATTGGCCACACCGCTCGTTGCTTTTCATCCACCGAAAACTGGATAAGCTCCACCATGCCCGGGTATCAGAAATTGAATACTGCAGCGCACGTACATCCTTATTTGACCGGAACTGCCTGAGAAGTCCCCAAATTCCCAAAGGTCGCATTCATCTTCTCCCATTCCTGCCATTTCAACAAGTCCTCACGTTCGCTGTCGTGACGAACAAACATCTCATCCCATAACGTCAGCGGCGCCACTCGTATCGAATCCCTAACAACCCAGTCCGTATCCAGCATCGCCAAACACGTCACATCCTTCCATTCCTGAAGATGAGGGCTGAAGAACGATTTTCGGCTTGTGCCTTCATGTGTAAACTTCCTACATGCACGAGTGAATTTCCGCACTGTAGATTTGAGGCAAACAATAGTACGCACAGGTGTGTCACGGCCTTGAGCGTGTTAGCCTTATATGGCCCCTCTACGATGTGGGCTTGAACACGGTGGCACTTGAAGGTCTCGAAGGCGATGGTGAGAACCTGGTCTAGCGCGTCGCGCGCGTATCCCCAGCCGCGGTGTGCCGGATCGATGATCATGCCGACGTCTAGCACACCCTCGGATTCGCGCGCGCGGTCGAGGTATACAAAGCCGATGAACCGTGTTTTCGTGGAAACCGACTGCAAAAAATTTGGCACGGTGTGTAGTCAGACGTGAAGTAAGAACTTACCGTTTGTGTCTGCTGCATTCTCTTCTTTTGTTTCCTCATCTTATCTTTCACAACTGCGGCTATCTCTGCCGGGACCGGGGGCGCGAATTCTTGCGAGAAGACGGTACTACTTGCTTCGTTCGAGGCGCTAAACTCAGACTCGGGCTCGAGGCACATTGTACTGGCCGATTCCCAAGACTCTGCAATGAACTTCTTCTTCTCCTCGAGCTGCTCGACTTTCTTCGCTTTCTTTTTCCTGCTCCTACGGCTGTTAGGATTCGGTGGAGTATTTCCCTTCTTCTTCTTCTTCTGTCCTTGGCTCTAAATCGCCATTGAAATGAGACAAAAATAGAATTGAGGGTGTACTCACACGGTCGTGATCCTCTGACGCCGTCGTTTCCTAATCAAGGAAAAGCGCATTGATGCCGCACTCGCCTGACTTGAGTGATTAACACTCACCGCATCCTCCTTGTCTTCACGAGATACTAGAAGGGTGTGGGTGACCTAGCTGGCCATTGATGCAAATCTGGAAACTCGGCGCACTCCAACGTACCTTCTCAACCTGACCGAAATACGCAACATTGGTCGCAAACGTGAGGACATCTTCGTATTCGGCCGCCTCCACAGATGACAGCTGCAGCTGTTCGAAGAGCGCCTGTAGATTGTCGAGCAAGTCGTCTAGGCCAAGGAGGCCTGGCTGCAGACGGATGGACGTCGATAGGACATGGTCAACTTCGGTCGTTTCTTCCATGCTGGTGTCTCGAGGCTAAGGTGTGGCCCTGGGCGCTTATCAGATAGTTATCATCCCCGAACCAGTGAAAATAGAGTGGAACGCTGTACGGCAGCAATGAGTCACTATCATGTGGCTGAGCGTAAATTGACTTTTAGACGGGTCGAGAACCGAGGCAGGAGTCTTTCGTCGATTTAAACCATTCCAACAATCTCCCAGGACAGGATGATGTACGACTCGCTTCGAACACTTCGCAGTGGTGGTTTGATTTTTCGAGAGTCGTGATCGCCAGTGATAGCGTTTTCCCACGGTACCTTGGGCCGCTTCTGGCAGCTCCGTTCAGCCTGCTAGACCGTTTTCACCTGCCGCCGACTCAAACCGAATAATTGACAGCGATTCTAAGTAACAATCAATCTTTATCCACAAGGTATAGCCCTCTCCGTGTTTTAGAAGAGATTTACGCTTTCGAACCATCTGCAAATCTTCGCAATTTTGTGCGCCACATAAGGATGAAGTACTTACCATGATTGACCTCCGTCTTTAAGGCGCCATTGAGGTTAACTATAGGCATCTCTAGGGCTTTTATGGTCCGCACGAAAATCTCTGCTTTGGTCAATAGCCGGAAGATAACGGAAACAAGGAGAACGCGTTGAAGGGCCCGAACCGACAACACTACCAGAAAACGATATTTCGGTGAAATGTATCAGCGAGAAGGAGATCGAGGATTTGCCGCTAAATTCGCAGCTCCTCATCGATGGGCCATACAAATCATCAACTAAAGTATCAGTCGTATACCGACTCATCGAAATGGCCCGCTCTATGCATTCTTGACGCCACTACGAGGTAAAAAAGATGGGGACAGACGGGATGTCGCTCGGTGGCGGGAAGGTGAGGGCTGAATATTTAAATTACTTACCTGGAAATCATGATGGACTCGTCCCGTTTAAAAACTAATCCCATTGGCGTCAACAGCCACCCCGACCATGGTTAGTGTTTGTCATTCGCTCAGTACTTTGTCGTAACGACCACCCCAGCTGTTCTGTGAGCAAAAGCCCTAAACGAGTAACAGCAATATCAGTGAGAACAGGGATAAGAATTAGCGGCACTATAGTTAGCGTTGCCAATAGGACTTGCAGGCTATACTTGCAAATATATGAAGAGTTCCTATTAATCACCAAGAGAAGTATCGGATATCGTTGCACCGAAACGAAGGGAAGTCGAGCAACCGGAAAGCAACCAAGCGAAGAACCAAACCTCGCCATCATGCTATTCTCAAAATCATCACCAGATCGAGGTGTTCAGTTTGTGGTCTCCCGATACTAATAGATATGCAGCCCGGTCAGTGATGAGTGAATGTGTAAGAAACGCTCGCCTGATGCTGACCCGCATTTTGATTTGTTCTGTTCCCGTTCAACGCGCATACATTGATGATAAAGAAACGAGCATTTGCCGCCAAGTTCGCAACATAGGTATCAGAAATTATTGGCGCGAATCAAAAATGTGCCTCCATCTTCAAAGCCGATTTAGGATGACCCAACGCATAGAGTTCTCGTGTTAGACGGCCAACTTGTACCCCACGCGCGTGCTATCCTGTACTTCTCCAGATTTACCTACCAATGACATACCCTACCTGTGTACCAGAAAGGTATAGCGGAAACCGGGACCGGCCTTGTTTCGTCAACATACGAGATCCGAGGGTGACATCGGGTCTTCCAAGTAAGTGGGACGGCCAAAAATCAGCATCAAGGATTGATACTGTAACACACAAACTGAGGCGAGGTGAGCTTCGGCGCGCCTAATATTTGATGCACTGCTCGGATTGTTCGTCATAGCGTACATAGCATATGTCATATCGAGAAAAGAAAACAGAATACAACAGTAGCATAGTACTCACTACAAAAGCGGTTAACATTAGGGAATACAGTATAATAGTGAAAGGAAATGAACGCACGAAAGTAAGAGCAGCACCCTTGGTCTTCTTCTCTCCGCCGAGCTCGAAGCTGAAATATGCATCGTCAGTAGCGAAAGACTAGGAAGGTGAAGGAAACGCACTGTTTGCAGCGCTTGAGCGTCAATTGCATTTTGTACTTGCACGAGGTGCATTCCAGCCGTAACACTACCTTCTTCGTCGTCTTGGCCTATCGCACCCAAATCGGATCAGCCATCGTCCTCGACGCCCGCGACGCCGCCCACGCACCTTCTTGTGGAAGACCGGCTTCGTCTGACCACCATAACCGCTTTGCTTCCGGTCATAACGACGCTTTCCCTGGGCGAACAGGGAGTCTTTTCCCTTCTTGTATTGGGTCACCTTGTGCGGTCTGCAGCAAAAGCAATGTGAGCACCGATGCATCCACCGAGCCCCAGAGAGAGGACGTACGTGTGCTTCTTGCAGGTTTTACCCTTGCAGTCTGTCCACCTTTGATTATCACCACCGTTGTGCAGTTCGATTTTAGGACTCACATGTTCTCCGTGTCCTGCGATGAGCCAGCAATCAGTCTATCAGCAACGACGGCGGCGGCGGGGTATACGCACTTGGGAATGTTGACCATCTTGACTGGCGACGATGAGGGCTTGCGAATAATTAAATGGGTTGCCGTCGGCTCCGATCAGCTGTACAGCTGCCCACATTGAGTTTGGGCTCCGATCGAAATATGATCGGCATACCGGCAGTGGCGCACCTCGGATCGATTGATCGGGTTTGGCTATTTCGGTCGACGGGCGGGACCGTGCTACACGGGATGATGTTCACCTTTCTTCCATTGGCCTTGTCTTTCGGAGTTGTCTATGTATGGACGGGACAGGACGGACCTACTACTATGATGATTTACTGACTTGACAGGTTCTCTCGCTGCGTCTGGCTCCGTGCATACCATTAGACTACTACTTCTTTGCTATTCTTGCTGATTTTCGTTCTGTCTGTCTGTCTGCCGTGGTACTCCAAATGGGAACCCGAAAGTTTGACTAACTGGGTTGTTTGGGCACAGCCCGTTCGTGGAGTATCGATCTGTGCTCGGAGCGAGTCGTTGTCCGCAGGCGGTCTTCGTGTATGTAACGTATCATATTCTGAAGCATCTGCACCGCTGTGCTGTTGTCCGACCAGCCAGCTAGTCTGACCATTCTAACTCGGCTTCGCCATTTTCTGCGTTGAAAAACATTCATTCCATCTGGCGCGGTCTATCTCGTATCGAAGACCAGTCTTACTCTCAGTCAAAGTTCACTATCTAACAAGAATCAAATCAATGCGACATACTATACTCGTGAATCCGAGCATTCATCGCACCATTTTACATACAATCTAGTCTTCATTTGTGTTCTCTCTCGTCTTGGACGAATTATTTCCGGGGTCTTCCTGCCACCCCAATCACCAATCACCGCTCACCTCTGCATGTCTCCTCATTGACATTGTAGCAGTGCAGCTGTATAGACATTTGCCAAAATCATACGCAGCGATCACCCGAAACCGACCCGCAACGGAATCGTCGGTCCAGCGACTGGTAGGAGCGGCGGTATCTAACCTGGTCCCTGACTAAAGTAAGGAAGAGGGATTGGCGCGTCGGTGAAAGTCGTCAAGGCGAGGTAAAGCGAACAGAAGGCTTTCACATGAAATGGGGAGGGAGGTGAGTCGTTATCAGCACGTCACATCATCGATCATCTCGGATCTTATCTTGTGATCGAGGTGAATGTATGTTGTGCACTGGTCGCGTTTACAACGCAGAGGACGGGTCAGTCAGTCTAGAGTATACGATGGTTCTGAAGGGACCCCGTAGGAAGCCGCACTGCCCCACTTGAGCATACGAATTAACAAGCTAAGAATGAACATTGTACGTTAGTCTGCAGCGTGTAAACAGGTTTGATGAACATATGAGAAATCGAATTGTTCGAAAGTACAGAAGGGCATGTTAGCTTGTGCTAGTATGCAGGTTCGTCTCATCATTATGAATTGTGGGTCCACGAACCCAGGCATGATTGATAGATGCGCCTAATACTTCATAGGGTGGCCGGGGCTGCATGGTGGAAAATGACAATTCATCCGACGTCGGTCGCTTCTCCCGTTCATCGTAGGCTTTGAGAATCACAAGTAAGTGAGCAGACTCTGGCTCTTGTCGTCGTATACAGTCATGAATCGCACTCGCGAGGGTATCGCCCCGGTTGGGACCGGCGCGTGACAGCGGCGGGAGTCTCCGTAGACGTCGTGAGCTCGATGGATGTATGAACGATTAATTGGAGCACTTACACTATTGGGCGGGCGCAATGCATACGAAAAGAGACCTGACCGAGCGAGTAGAGGTTGCGGTGGAGAAGGAGGGGATGGGGAAAGACGCGAAGATTGGGAAGACTATCAGGATTTACTGACGCGATTTTCTAAAGATTACTTCGAACGGATAACACGAGCGCGTGTGTGTACATAGATACGAGGAGCCAGGGAGAAGGGCGCGATAACTGTCGCGAGTATGTGATCGGAATCGCGACATACGGGCATATCAAAACAAGCAAGAGGATAACCGAGGCGTAATAGAGCGTTGTTTCATTCGTGCCGTACTTGAAGGAACAAAGCCAAGTCTCATAGAAGAAAGAGATAGAGGAGAGCAGACAGAGGGATAAAGAGAGAATAAAGAGCATTCTGAGACATGGAAATTGGAGGGTAAACAAGAACAATGGAGCGAGCAGAATTGAGCATGGCAGCTCGCATCTGAGATAGCGACGACCTGTTCCCGTCAGGGCCGTTGTCCGATTGGGGATGGAGGAGGAGTGGCCGGGGTCCTTTCCGAAATGGGATGATCCATAAAAGTTTGGATCATGGATCGTACCACCAGCGCCCTTTAAAGCAGCTCACTTGTCCAGGCTTTCCTAGTACATTGGGCCTAGTCCGCACACCGGTCACCAGCACCGTCCCGCCCGCCCCAGTGCGCAATATTCCCTCTATTTTCCGCTTTAATCCTCATAATTCTGCAGAATATCCACCTCCGACGAGACGGCTGCCGAAAATGCGCGCCGTGCTCAAGCCATTCGTGATACACGCCTCGTACTCACCCATTGAGACGATTGTCTTCTTCTCCATCGTTGGAACATTGGCCTATTTCCATGTCTTGTCTGCTATAAAGCACTCGGCATTCTTCGCGACGTCGAATCCAATCACCCTTCGCCCGTCGCACGCGCTCTACACTCAACAAGAATGGGTTAATGTCCGCGAGCATGCTTGGCACCACGCGCGGTCGGCGGCGGACAGCTCCCTTATTCCGGTTGAACTCCAGCAGGTTGTCTATTCGCTTGACTCTGTTCAGAAAAGGGTGGATGTGAGTAACATTTTACTTGATTAACGATTTCTTATTCTCGGTTAGGCCGCACCCTCCTCCATCTCACTTGAACTCTCGCCGCTGTCAGAGTCGATCTACACCATGTCCAACTACGCGCAGCATTCACTCACATCTGCTTCCGGCCGCCAGTATAGCTCCACATGCCACCGTCCCTCCATTGCTATGCCCAACAAGTCTGCTACTGACCACCCACCCTGCTTCTCCTCCGTTACTGCTTCGCCTCGCTCGCTCACCCAGACGTTTGCTTTCACGCCCGGATCTCGGGAGGACTTTGTGACTGCTTTTTCGCGGTTCTTCAAGTCAACCCCCGTTGATGACTCTGACGTCCGGTTCGAACTCGAGGCGCGTGAGCAGGAAACCATTGGCGACATGAAGAGCAGCAAATGGGTCGCGTATGCTCTCCGGGCCTTTGTGATGCGCTTCTGGGATCTCGCCAAGGTTTGTATTTCTCGTGTCGTCCAACATTCAAAGTACTGAATGCTTTCTACAGAAAGCAAACTCGTTGGACATTGTCCTGATCCTGACTGGCTACATTCTCATGATGACCACCTTGTTCATCCTAGCCTCTCGTTCTCGCCAGCTCGGATCCAGCTTCTGGCTTCCCTCCGCCATCATTTCCTCTTCTGTCCTTGCAGTCCTCTGCTCGCTCCCCATTGCCATGTGGCTCCGCATTCCCATGGACCCGGTCGCGCTCTCCGAGGCACTCCCATTCTTCCTGTGTACCGTTGGTTTCGATAAGCCCATCCGTCTTGCCCGTGCCGTCTTCAGGCATCCTCATCTCACAAGCCCTGTTGGCGGTGCTAGCTCGGGTGGTCAACTGAAACCGGCTGGCGAGGTTATTCTTGAATCTCTGACAAAAGTCTACTATCCCATCATTCGCGACTATGTCATTGAAATCGCCGTGTTGGTCGTCGGAGCCTATAGCCGGGTTAGCGGTCTCCGTGAAGTGTGCGCACTTGCCGCGCTGGTACTTGGCCTTGACTGTCTTCTCCTTTGCACGTTCCTTGCGTCTATCCTCACGATCATGGTCGAGGTGAGTATTTTTGCCTCCGTTGTCTCATGTGACGGCATGTTCGTGTGGCACGACATGCTCGTATGGGACGACTTTATTGTTCAACGCTGATCAATTTATTGTCTGGTGTCAGGTTCATCGTATCAGAACTGTGCGCGAACTTACACGATCGCGGTCATCCACCGCCATTACGACGGACGGTACCTCTGGAACCCCGGCAACAATAGACTCTCCGAAAACAGGCCAGAAGTTGTCAAACATGGTTGCCAGTGTGCTTGGCGTCAAGGGATCTGCTCGCGGGAAGAAGGAAGACAAAGAAAGCCCTGTGGCGCGTCTCAAGCCTATTCTGGTAGGTCGACAAAAAGCCTAATTTGATTCTCTTGTCTAACTGTAATGTTTTTCTTTGTGTAGATTGCGACATTTTTGACCCTGCACATCTTGAACCTGTGTGCGCCGCTCACACCGACGCGCCACAGCACGTATGTGTCCACCATCCGCAAGGTTGACATTACTACGCCTGCCATGCGCGTCGCTCTTGGTGCCCTCGTTGACGCTGAGGAGCTCACCGCCTTTGACGTCGAAGAGGACGTGAGCATTCTTGCCAAGGTTCACCCTCCTCTCCATGTTCGGGTCATTCCCTCACCAGCCATGCTCGCGACTGTCGCCCCCGTCGCCGTCCCCACTGTCGGCCCTCGTACGACCACCGAACTCGTCGAGAGCTTCATGTCCGCCTGGTCTCGTCTTGTCGGTGATCCTCTGCTTTCCAAGTGGATCGTCGTCGTCCTCGCCATGAGCATCAGCTTAAACGGGTACCTACTCAAGGCTATTGGTGCCGGCCTCGCTGGCAAGACCAACGCCGTCAAGAGCGGCGGTGTACGATTCAACAACGAGGACAGCGAAGGTAAAACGCAGGAAGCTCCCGTTGTCGCTCGCGCCGTTATCCAGAAACCCATTTACATTCCTCCTCCTCCCAAGAAGCTCGCGACTTTCACTCTCGATGACGTCGACAGGAAGCTGGCCAAGGCTAGGAAGGTCCCTACACCCAACAAGCTGCAGCTGATTTCCCCCGCCGAATCTACGGGCTCCTCGGCCTCAGACGACGAGGACTCCATCGTGTCCGACTTCCTCCGCCCTCTCGAGGAATTAATCGACCTCTACGAGAACGGCCCGAAACCTGTCGCGCTTGCTTTGGCGCTGATGAATGATGAGGAGATTATCATGCTCGCCCAGAACGGCAAGATTGCTGCGTACGCCCTAGAGAAGGTCCTCGGCAGCCACGAGCTCGAACGGGCTGTAAGGATTCGCAGGGCTCTTATTTGTGAGTTTCCTTTTTCCGGTTAGACCTCGGAGATGGATGCTAATTGTTTTTCATTTTTAGCCCGCGCCTCGAGGATAAGCACGCTGGAGACTTCGGACATCCCTATGTCGGGTTACGATTACTCGAGGGTTATCGGCGCGTGCTGCGAAAACGTTGTCGGTTACATTCCCCTTCCCTTTGGTATTGCCGGCCCTCTCATCATCGATGGCGTTCTGTGCCCTATTCCGATGGCCACCGCCGAGGGTACTTTGGTTGCGTCGGCATCGCGTGGCTGCAAGGCTCTCAACGCTGGTGGAGGTGTTACTACTGTCGTTACCCAGGACGGTATGACCCGTGGCCCCGCTATCGACTTCCCTTCGATTGTTCTCGCTGCTGAAGCCAAGGCCTGGATCGCCTCCGATGAGGGTTACACCATGATTAAAACCGCCTTCGAGTCGACTTCCCGCTTCGCGAAGCTGCAGAGCTTGAAGACTGCCATGGCTGGTCGTACGCTCTTCGTTCGGTTCATGACCGCCACCGGTGATGCTATGGGTATGAACATGATCT
This sequence comes from Hymenopellis radicata, assembly GCA_015501595.1. Lineage (NCBI taxonomy): Eukaryota > Fungi > Basidiomycota > Agaricomycetes > Agaricales > Physalacriaceae > Hymenopellis > Hymenopellis radicata. The sequence goes on from JADNRX010000078.1 coordinate 106,652, forward strand.
CAAAGGGCACGGAGAAGGCGCTCGAGGTTATGCAGAAGCGGTTCCCGGAGATGATCACCTTGGCGCTGTCGGGTAACTACTGCACGGACAAGAAGGCTGCTGCGATTAACTGGATCGAGGGACGAGGGAAGAGTGTCGTGGCCGAGGCTGTTATCCCCGGCAAGGTTGTTCAGTCGGTGTTGAAGACTACCGTTGAGTCGCTGTGCAACCTCAACACCAAGAAGAACTTGATTGGCAGTGCGATGGCTGGCAGTATTGGTGGATTCAACGCGCACGCGGCGAACATCTTGACGGCGATCTTTTTGGCCACTGGACAGGATCCTGCGCAGAACGTGGAGAGTTCGAACTGCATGACTCTCATGGAACCGTGAGTGATTTCCTTTTGCGCTGTGTATCGTTCTGACGATTTTGATAGAACGAACAACGGAAAAGACCTCCTTATGACTGTTTCGATGCCTTCGATCGAGGTTGGGACTGTTGGCGGTGGAACGGTATTGGCTCCCCAGCAGGCTGTGCTGGAAATGCTCGGCGTCAAGGGAGCCCACCCCACCTCCCCGGGACAGAACGCGCAAGGCCTCGCTCGGATCATCGCTGCTGCTGTCATGGCCGGCGAGCTGTCGCTGATGAGTGCGCTGGCGGCTGGCCATCTTGTACGAGCGCACATGGCACACAATCGGTCCCAGGCGAACACCCCCGTCAGCTCGCGGCCAGTAACGCCTGGACCGAACGTCGAGCCGACGGCGCAGCTGATGCCGCGGTTGCTGAAGGGCGTTTCGTTCAGTCCGTTAACGCCGTCTGCTTCGACGACATCATTACCACCTTATTCTGCAGTAGAGAAGCCTTGATTTTTTTGATGAGGCGATGTTTTTCCACTTTTTTTGTGTATAATTATATTACAACTCATATAAACACCGGATTTTGTGCATGAATACATAGTACATTATTGTGTAAAGCTAGCGGAGCAATGAAAAGTAGATGATTGCATAGATGATAGATGCTATGTGTGCACTGCGATTTTGTTTTCACATCCAAGTCGACTAACTGTGTTCGCGCGTGGGCTCAAGAAAAGACATACAATCTAGGCAAATATGATCCAACCAAATTATGGCCAGCGCGGGAATTTCAGACGCATTTGTGCTTCTTTATACGTGGAGATAACTCATCATCTATTATTCGGGGCGCCTATTACCTGGATGTTGTACTGTTACGCTAACGCGCGCCTCTCTGCGTGCCCGTGATCACAATTTCGAGCATAAAACATAGATTCGTGGGATGTCCCACAGAGACAGTAAGTATGTAGAGAGGGAGCTGACAGTTGGACTGCGCGCTAATGTGCGGAAGGTAGGTACGCGATTCGAGGCGCTATTGCGTTCCAGGACGGCGATATTTTCATGCAAATTGGTCTCCTAGGGCCAAAGCGCATAAACGGTGCATTTGGGAATCGAGTGATCCGTGGACTGGGAGGCGACTCGGGCGAGAGATCAAGAGAGTCAAAATGAGCTGGAAAGCGTAACGAGGGCGGGGGACGCGCATGCTGGAAGGAGATATATGAGTGCGCCAGGTGGAAAGGAAGGAGGTGAGCGCCCCATAATAGCATAATGAAAATGCTCTTCAGTTCAAGTTCGCGTCCGCATACAAAAGACATTGAAACGAAGGATGGTGGTGAAGTACAGTGAAAAATATGGAGAATGATGCGCCTATTTATTACGTTGGACCGCCAAAATGCGCACTTTTTCCCACGCTCCCAGGTCCATTCTCACACGAACCTAATTGCTCGCTGCGCGCGCAATGAGAAGCTGGCTAATTTCAAAAGGCTGACACCCTCGAAAATCCGATTCTTTTCTTTCCCTCCATCCTGGCATCATGGCTTCACCGCCCGTCTGTCCTCAATGCTCTCAAGAACTCGTGTCGCCGGATGCCCTTCATCTCCACTGCGTCTCACAGACCGATCATCTTTACTGTGCCGAGTGCAGGAAGTTATTCTTCCGTCCAGAGTTCGAAGCGCTCGTACGTCTTTCCACCGTTCTGTATCTGCTTGCCCGATGACAAGTTGTCGTAACAGCATCGTGTTTCGCAGGCTCACGACCCCACCAGCGCTCAAGTGGACGTCGCAACCTGCTACGTCTGCAATAGGGACTTCCCGGCCTGGGTGAAGCTCATGATGCACTGTGTCTCCAAGCCGGACCATTTCTTCTGCAAGAAGGAGTGCGGAAGAGTCTTCACCACCGCTTCTGAGCTCCGAGAGGCAGGTTTCATTTTCTTTCATTAGTGGCCGTGTTTTAAATCCTACATATCCGTCACTGACTGTCGGCCGTAGCACATGAAGCGGTCCGGCCATCGCCCCGACCGCCCATCCAAGTCGTTCTCAGATGACTTCTCTTGTGGATCTTGCAGCAGACAGTGTTTCACCGAGGACGAACTTCACGAGCACCTCGCGGCGCAGCACTACTGGTGCTTCAAGTGCGATCGAGACTTTGGGACCTGGGCAGCTCTTCATCAGGTATGTTTCCGGCCTTGGTCTACTTATTTCCGCAATCCATTTCCTGCGACTGAGAACGAATGAACAGCACAAAATATCCATCGCACACAAGCCGCGCACGAGCAAGTGCATCATGTGCCACGAGAAATTCAAGGAGCCGTCGAGCATCGCGGCGCACATCGAGTCCGGGCGGTGTAACAAGTCTGTTACGCGCCACGACGTGGTGAGCGCCGTGCAGGCGCTTGAGGTTAAGCCCTCGATTCTCATACACGAGTCGCGCGCGATCGAGGCTATCGAACACGGACCCGGAGGCGAGATCGCGTCGCCGAATACCTTGGGTCTGGGGATGCGTTCGACGACGATTACGACCGTTTCCGCGACGGAGGATGCATTCGATGGGGATGGATATGTGTGTTGGGTGTGTGAAAGGAGCTTCCGGGACTTGGAGGGCTTGAACAAGCATCTCAGCTCGCCGGCGCATGATTCTTTGACTTTCAAGTACGTCTTGATCTCGCGGTTTCGGTTGTCATAGCTGACATGAATTATTAGATGTCCCCGCTGCGAAAATCAGTTCAAGATGATCTCGTCGTTGATCCAACACCTGGAGAGCGAGACGTGTGGGCTGGCGCGCATTACAGCGGTGGAGGATGAGGCAAATATTTTGTCGGCGCAATTTGCTAGACTTCTCGGTTTTTAGTTGAACGATGTCAATTTTTGGGTGTTAGGGCCACCTTTGTATTCCAGGGCTTTCTTCCTGATGGATACCTGTGTTGGGCGGCGGGGATACGGAGGTGGGGACGATTAGTACGCCGCCACAGGGGGAAGTTATTGTGTATGAGTATGACGCGGCGGGTGTGAGAGCGTGAATGGAGTGGTTGTACAGTATAGTAATGAATTTTTCCAAGAATGTACTCATGTAGTATGGCGATTTTCGTCCTAGACTGACGCGTAATGATTGGCGAGAGCCACAATTTCAAGACCGTGGAAATTGAGCTGAATTGTCCATCTTTGTCCTTGAGAAGCAGACGAACACGCGCGACATCGATCGGAGCACGTGCAGTTCACGTCTTGTTTAGTGACCACCATGACGCGAAAGAAAAAATTTGAAATAATGCCCTACCGCTCTCGAAAACGCGTTTTCCGAACAGTTCTATCAGTGAACCGCCTGATCCCGTCGGACAACCTCGATGACGACGCCACAAAATGCGCAGGAAGGAGCTGTTGCTGTTGCTGATCTTAGGTTCCATGCAGAATCTGCATTTTGCTTGTGTGTCGTATCTGCCTAATAAACCCTCAAATGTATGTGGACGGTCATTCAAGTTGTAATCAGATTTCTGATTGACCAGCTGTGGATGTGGCGGTGGAAAAGGTTCATCAACTTCAAGCTGATCATCAAGAGGGAAGGCGAATCGTGTCATTTTCATCTGGCCATGTGGTCAAAAGTGAATGAAGATCAGGGTACCGTACGGCATCTCAGTGTGACGGTCATGATGCACGCGTAGTCGACCATGATTTTACCCAAATACGACGCCGTCCAAATGCTAGGACTCGGCACCCCACCAAGAATTACTGTGGACGTGTTTACAGCGGTATTTAAGTATCAACCGCTTTCTTTGGGCGCTGCTCCGTCCTACGACTACCTAATCCAAACGACCTCCCAGAATTGAACAAGGGTTCGGTGTGCGTGATTTTTCTCTTCAGCCGTAAAAAGTAGTGCTTATATTTCTTCTTGGAAGTCTTGTTTATATCCAGGTCTAGCAGTTACGGTATATATAGAGGCCCCAACCGGTCTGGAAGCCTACTACTATTCTCATGTCTCTCTCTCTCGAGCCCTCCGAATGGAACAGAAGCGCGGAACCCCCTGGATTTCCGACAACGTCGCATTCCACGTTGAAGTTTCCTACCCCGTCGCATAGCGGCCCACTCCTTGGGTCCTCCGACGCAACAATCCTCAGTCCAAGCCCTGAATGCTTTCATCTCGCGATGGAAGGCGAGAATGTCCCCGCGACCACCGTTCCTTGCCAGGAGCACCCCGGAATGAATAGGCGCACTGTGTTTGGCATGAAACTGTCCACCGGACGCACCCAGGAAGGTTTGTGTCCATTTCAAGTTAACATTATGCTGTACAACTAATGCAAACAGGAAATGACCCATTCAACTATGAGCACAAGTATCCGGAAGATGACCCCTACAAGGAGATGGCCGAAGACAGCAGGTTTTGGAAGACCTGTGTCGATGAGGCTGCGAAAGTCGATGCTAACAAGGTCGCGGACTGGACGGATGCGCTTGATGTCCTTCTCGTTTTCGTGAGTACCTACACCTGCCTGGTCGAATCGTCAACCCGCTCATCTGTCGTTTCAGGCGGGTTTGTTCTCCGGAGTCGTCTCCACATTTGTGTGTCAGACCTTCCAAAACCTTCAGGTCGACCCGACGGAGCTCGTCTACATGGTAATGAACGAACTCCTCAATGTGCAGCGCGCCATTGACGAGCACGGTGCCGGCTCCTCCAAGACGGTGTTCTGGAACATCCAGAAGAGTAGAAGAGTCCCAAGGAGAACTTGGGGCAGGTTCTGGCATGATTACTACGCAGCGGCGCAACCCATCTCGCAGGAGATCTAGCCTTTCGAGGGCTCTCGGAATGGCTGGACGGCGTGCAAAAATAAATATTGTGGCGGGACTCGAACACTGCTCTTGGAGTGCAAAATCCTTCTGGCAGCACGCATAGCCACTGCGCTACACAGACATGTCCAGTTGACAATCTTAGAGTTTCATCACATGTCCTCTGATGGATCTTGGGCCTCAAATTCTGTTTCCATTCTTGCCTTCTCCCACCATGAACGAGCGCCACGGAGGCATGCCGCATCGCCGTCACACATCTTGCGGATACATGGAAGTATGATGTGACTGATTTGAATCTTGATGTCTTGTTTCCAGGGGGGCATACAATTGCCGCATTTGCGCATTTGCATTCTAAGTCTTTTGAGTCATTCAGTTTTGATTTCTTCTCACTAAGCTTAAATCTTCCTTCTGGATGTGCATCTTCATAGTCTTGAGTTTCGATGTTGACATGTGAGCGGCACAAATACAAACGGACTGGACAGCACTGCACATTTCAAAGCTACGGCATTGTTGGGAATCAACAATGCCGTAGCTTTGAAATGACAAAAAAGGGCTGAACAAAACTCCGTAGCGCGGCGCGGCTAGATCGGGAGGCACTTTTTGGTTGTGCTATGTCAGGCCGTAAAAAATGGACCCTGCCTCCAGTCGCCCTCTCCCTTTAACCACTACAAAACTGCTGACTTTATTCCCCGCTTTCCTCCCACTGCCAATCTGTCTCTACCTCCTGCAGGATGCTACAATCATCAGCACCACCACTGCCACTGTGTATTCAATGTTCAACACGCACCTTGTCATTGCTCAGATGTGTAAGTCCATCCTTGTCGTCGGTGGTGTGCTCTCCAGCTCATTCTCCTCCTTCTAGGAGTGTCCCGAAGTCTCCAGACGAGTTGCTGTCCTTCCTCGGTATCGTCGCCAACGTTGGTTGTCAAGGACGCGCGTCGCCTGTTCTCCCGCGTTCGACGTTGATGCCCAAAAGCGGTACTCGGCGTTTGCCGGGTGCGCTCTCCCTCTTACCATCACGACCTGGTAAGTCGTTCGTCGTTCGTTTCTTGTTCTTCCCTCATTGATTCGACTCCTTTTAGTTGTATTATGCTCCCCACCAAGTTTTAGCACCCTTCTTGCGTGTCTGGTAAGTTCAACCTTTCTTTCTTTGTTTCGACGGTTTATTGATGAATTTTCTCGCCAGATTTCAACGCTGGTTACACCGGATTCAGGCTCGACTTGCCTGAGGACGACGCCGCGCCGGCGAGGCGACCACGGCGCTTATCTACGTGGCCCCCTGACACCTCCTTTTATGCATCTCGAACTGCGATTTGGGTCAACACGCTTTGGTTCATCAGTTTGACACTCGGTCTGACGACGGCCCTGATTGCTGTTGTCACGAAACAATGGATACACCAATACATGGATTTCACTCAGTTGGGAACACCTCGTGCCCGTGCTCGCGTTCGCCATTTCCGGTTCATCCAGCTGCAAGCATGGCATGTACCCGCGATCATTGGCCTTCTCCCAGTCCTGATGCATGTAGCGCTGGGTGTTTTCTTTGCTGGTCTCATCCTGCTCATCCAGTCTCTGAATACTCCCGCGGCCGCTGTTGTTGGTCTCATCGTGTTTTTCGCGTTACTTGCCTATGTAGGCAGCAACCTCTTTCCCGTGCACGATCCTTCTTGCCCATACAGACCCCTCTTTCTACTTACGCGTTCACGGCGCTCCGTCGTATCTATCACTATTGGTCATCCGTTATTTCTCCCATTCTTATATCTTGGCCCACACCATTTCTCCTCTATTGGGCGGTACAAGCGCAGGCCAACGTGATTCCACTTCATCCGTTGTGACTACGATGCCGGGATCGCTCGTGTCTGCCGAAGAGCAGCTCGTCACGAGGTCGCTGGATCTCCTCGATGCACAAACCGCGGCGTGGTTGTATACTGCCTCTTCGAACTCCTCAGTCCAATATATCACCCTCCAAGCACTTAGTGATTTCCCATTGCGCGTTGCTCGGAATGTCAAGGATAGGATTGGCGAACAGGCCCTCGAGGTTGCACTAAAGCGTGTTGTACAATCCACAGAGTTTTTGGCACCCGAAAGACAGGGTGCGTTCGATCGTTCACTGCGAACGCTCCTTCGCCTCTTCCCCATGACCCAGCTCAGCCCGTCCGATATTCGCCCTGAACTTCGAGGTTCAAACTCCCTGTCTCTCCTCTTGGACATGAACAATCCTGATCTGGCGGTGAATGTTATTGTTGCCGAGATTCTGCGACCCGATTTAGTACAATATGACGCCGTTATCTGGGCACACATTCTGACCAACGCGTTCGAGGCTGGCGCAGACTGGCTGGAGTCTGATCTTGAGCATTCCAAAGTCTGGAAAAGCTTCGTGTCCTGGTTTCTTGGATCGCATGCATGCTCACTTTGCCCGTACAAGTCGAATACCGACTGTGGACTCTATTCTTTGAACTCGTACGGGGGCCAGGACATAATTGTCATGAATAATGCCAATACTAGCATTTCTCCCGACAAGCCGATGTGTCTGATGTCGGCGGCGACTCACTTCATGGCCCCATCGCTCTGCGATCTCATTCTGTTCATTGCCTACCCTTCATTTGAAAGATTCGATGATGTTCCCAGCGATGTTCAACTCCATCTCGCCCTCATTCGCACGGAGTGGATGTTGAAGACGAGTCGTCCCTCCGGTTCATCCATGGTTTCAGGTCTCATCGACGATATCAGTTCTCATGTTGGAATAGGTCAGCCCGACGACGCCCACACTCATCACAAGGGCGTTCAGAAAGCAACCTTTCATGCCTTGAAAAGTGTTCTCGCGGACACGTTCGAGACGGATATGCTTTCCTTACATGATCGTCAACGCTTAGTGCATCCTTTCTTTCGATGTCTCGCAGGAGATGATGCTCTGATGCCAGGATACCAGAACTGGATTACGGACTCTATCGCGGATAGGATCATCGAGGCGGTCTTCATGGGGCCGCGTCCACTTTCCGAGACGTTCCCGCTCCTTGTTGATCTTCTGCTATCCGCCGTTCGTTCGGAATGTCAGATACTACTTCCCAAGGCCTGCACCCATTTATGTGGGAATGAATGGCTAGCCTCGATGGCATCAATTCTGTTTGGTGAAGACGATTTGAGTGTTAGACCAGAGGTCCAACAATCTTACGCTTTCTTGGCAGCTGCGTTCGTGGACGCACTTCATATCTTGAATCATTTTGGTCATCCTGTCTACAAAGATGTACGACAGTATGCTCAGAAACCTCCTCATCTTCTCTGCCTGTGTAAAATGTTGCTGTTATCGAATGCTAACTCGACCCGCGAAAAGCTTTGGCGTCTGGTCCCTCTTGTTGACCCTTCATTGTGGACATCCTGCCTCCGAGACTTGGATAGCTTCATATCAAATGAGTGCCGCCGGCTTGCCTACAAGGTCACGACTCCGCCACATCCGAGTCCAAACCTTAATGGAACTTCGCTAGCCTATGATTCCCGCCGCGAGGAGTTGCCGAAGCTACTCTCCAGATTCGCAACCCATGTTCTCAAACATGAACTCGAGTGCGACTGTCGTATTGAAACTGTACGTCGATATCATGATGATATTATCATTTTTCACAAATGCTGACTTATGCTCTCGCAGGCTACCGAACCACCTCAGAGCTCCACGCGTACCAACGCTTGGTGGGGACAAGTATTTGTACACCTGAAAGCGCGTCGGATGCCAGGCCCAGAAGGGACAGCGATGGTTTGAATTGGGGAAACGCCCGGACAAACAGTTGATATTGACGTGTTATCTACGAATTTCTACTACCTCACACTGTACTTGTGGCTCCGTGGAGCTCCCTATACTCAATTTCAACACTCTACAATGATTCCATGTACTATCACATCCCCTCATTACATGTATGCTGAAGCCTGAGGCCTGAAGGACCAAGTCGTGAGAATTTGGCGTATCACCTGAGCTGAGAAAAGAGGGAGCAACACCTTGTTAAAATCTTGAGCTGACTGTCTGATCACGACGTTCCAATCAGCGTGCCGAAAGCCAGACAACAGGCGTTGTGAATGAAAATAGACGCCACACTAACTGTGATGGTGGCCTCCAAGTCATGGCTGGGCTATGCCATTGCCGTACTAGAGAGAATAAGGAATGCTTCCGCTCATTGTTCCGAAGTCGTTGTTTAATTTGGCGGCTCTCAGACTGTTGTTTGCGGAGAACAAGCACTAACAAGGTTATTGTCTTCCTCTCACAATTGATGTTCGTGAGGCTATAAAGATGCTTCGTGGGGCTTGATGTTCGACCTCTCAATCATTGACGCAACTCCCATGTCGTCCGCTGGCTCACGGATGGCAATGTCTTCTTTGACTAGCCCTACTAGTAACTCGCCACCGGATCCACGAACACGGTGTTGTAACGACTTCCTTCGACGCATCGCCCGACGAGTACCCACAACATGCAGGCATATTCAAGCCTGGAAGCAGCTTATTGAGAATACTATTAGACCTGTAAAGGATCTGTGAGTGTTACTACCTTCTTTTCAACATTTGGAATGATTATAACATTTTGCAATTCAAGATCAACGAACCCCGGATACATTGATACCCAGCTGAGACAGTACTTGGAGGACCATCCAGATTTGAAAACCAGTGATGCGCAGTGGTATTACAACGACCCATCACGACCCGACAAACACACGTTAGAACGGTGGAGACGGCTGTTTCCGAAGCGGCCTCGTCACCCAGGGTCTTGCATGTGGATTGTGCTTCCGAACGAGATCCTTGAAGTGACAGATGGCCAGTTTCAAGCGATTGTGGCAGCATCGTACGCTGGCGCGCTTGACGACTGTCTTGACATGCAGAAGATCTTCTGTTGCGACGACTTCCTGGGGAACATCGCACGCAGAATCACGACACAGATATCAAAGGAGACGTCTTGGTTGAGTACTATCATCGCTCAAGCCAAACCTTTGACCTCTCTGTGAGTTAATCGTCCTCTATTCTTTATCATTGAGTACACAATGACACAATTCTCAAAGAACAGAGAAATCCGTTACCGATTGCTTGCAGCAGTACAACACTGACAACACTCAGTTGTGTAAATTCCAATATGAACACGAAGAGGAAACGAGATATTTCGTCGTTCGTCTGCAGCCCAGGCTGGAAGAGGCCCTAAATCGAAAGGGGTTGAGTTGGATGACATACGAGGACTTCAATCCGCCCTGACAACTGGGGAAAGTAAAAGCAGTGGTGCCACCACCGACGCGCCGCCGTAAAATCCATTCAGAGCACTACGCGGGACCGGGAGTGGGCCAATCAAGCCACCGCGAGCAGAGTCACATGTTGTATAAGCTCCTCCTCAGACAAACTGGGGGAAAGTAAAAGCAGTGGTGCCACCACCGACGCGCCGCCGTAAAATCCATTCAGAGCACTACGCGGGACCGGGAGTGGGCCAATCAAGCCACCGCGAGCAGAGTCACATGTTGCGCAGAAGCGGCGATGCAGCAGCACGGAGAGGTCCACAGGCTCGGGACGTGTCTTCGCATCACGATACTCATCATAGGTATGATGAAGGCGGGCACTCTCACAGGCCTAATCGTCGTGGAGATCAACACAGATAGTGGGAGATTACTAATAGTCAAATACTTTACAATATGAACAACAGACCTAATGTTTAACAACAAAGGCCGACGAGAAGCACATAATGCACATCGAGAATGAAAACGTGTCGTGTCTCACATACCCGCTGCATTGAAGCGAGCAAGGTAGGCGAGGCTTCCAGAGCGCTTGTTCGGAGTCGAGGGAGCCGAAGACATGCTCACGACACGCACCTACTGCCGACATCATCAAGTTTAACGCGAAGCAGGACTGGAAGCTAGGTGCGTTCAGTAAGTACTCGGCGAAGGCGACGCTGAAGACAGAGTATTGCGAATGTATGGTGTTTCTTGCTATAAACCGCGATTGTAGGTGGTGGTGGAGGTGGTGCGAGGAGCTGGCACATCCGATACCGCGTTCAACGCCATCGAGATTAGTCGACAGCAATGTCGTGAGGACGTGGTGAAGAAGATCGGCATGGCGGTAGTCATAGGCAAACACGATGAGTCTGGGTATTTGTTAGTATGGAAGGGCTCAAGACACGCGTTCTTACCTGAGGGCACAGAAGCACGGTCGAAACGCTATTCATAGCGTATATTGGAGCGTCAGCGGACTGTGCATTGGCCCCCATGAGTGGGAGTTGTGTAGATGGTTGTTGTTGGTGAACGCGTTAATTAAAACTCCGCTCAATGCTACTTTATATTCCTTACGGACAACTTCTAACTTTTATCGCCGGCGGTCCACCATTCGTCGCTGTCAGTGAGAGCATCGAATGCCATCTCATTCGACGCGAACTCCCCCTATGCCTAGGCTTGCCACTAGCCTCTCACGCGAATGCCGTTCAAGACCGCGTTTCGGCCTCGGGCCGGACTGGAGCGGTCTTACTCAACCACCATGATCTTGAAGCAGTTTTCGACACCGAAAGCAGAACCGCAAAGGGCAAGCCGTGCCCTACGACCTGTACCGCAGGCAAAAGAAATCTCATCATTCCGGGCCTCGGATGCAAGATTTATACCTTTGAATTGGCTTGGCACGTACACGGTTGCGGCATTTAATACTATTGCCTCATGCTCACACATCACCTTTCAACAACTCAATGGTTAATGCCTCTGATCTGACAGTTGAAATGTAGCTTTACGACGTCTCTTTCGTCTAGTACCTCGCGCGTGTTCTTGTCCCCTGCTGCTACAATACGGTATGTGCTCTCCGCAAAATACAAAATCAGAAGATATGTAGGAACGGAGACTGGACTTACTAATGATCTCGCTCAGCTGGTCAAGTTACGTCGTTTCGTAAGACGAGATCTCGTCTCACGATGGGATATATAACGAATGGCTAGCATTCCGACCTACTCAGTTCAGTGCTTTACATCTCTGTTACCTTCTTCTGCGGACTGACCTCTTTTTTCTTATACAAGAAATGCGTTTCTCGCTCAAGAGGACGTCTCTGTCCTCTCTTCTACTCGCCATTCTTCTAAACGCGTCCCTCGCCAGCGGCAATCCCGCCAAGGAGCACCGACGTGCAGTCGTTCCCGGCCAATGGTCCATTGTGCAAAACGGGTACGCGTTATCCCAACTTGACAAGCCGCCGTCGACTCATTTCATACGCCTCGAAGGACTACCGGTGTGAGCGGCATGCAGCTGGCAGTCACGTCGGAGAACACTGTGATTGTCCTTGACAAGGTGTAGGTCATGACTCTAGTTGTATTGTCCTGTCGACTTATGCCGAATACGTAGCGAGCACAACTCTCTAACAGTTGACGGTCATATCGCGTGGGTCTCGGAAGTGAACCTCGACACAAAGGAAGTTCGCGCTTTGAGCCCAGCCAGTAACACTTGGTGTGCTACCGGCAGCTTCTTGAGCAATGGCACTTTGGTTAGCTCCGGTGGCAATCCTGTTGTTATCACTGGTACGTTCAAGTCGACGGTTCTATGGCCCATGCCCCAGAGCTCACTCTTGTATTGCGAAAGGTGAGGATGGTCTGCAAGCCCTACGCTTGTTCACTCCCTGCAACGATGGAACATGCGATATTTTTGAAAACCAGGCTGTGATCAGGCTCACTTCGAAACGATGGTACCCTTCGTCGGTGTGTTCAATAAACCTGGCTCTTTAATTCGGTTGCTGACACCGCTACAGGTCCGTCTTGAAGACGGTTCGGTTCTCATTTTTGGGTACGTTTAAATGTCGAAAGTTCCATATATGTAGTGAGATAACACGTACTGCAGAGGGTCGGTGATAGGCGGGCAAGTCTAGCAATGCCGCCTGCCCCTATCTCGCTAACTTTTTTGCGATGGTAGATATATCAACTCTGCAAGTGTCAATAATCCGACCTACGAATTCTTCCCTTCGAAGAACATCAATGGTATCGCGCGATCCACGCCTGTCTTTGAAGCTTCTCTAACAGCTTTCCCAGGCTTTAACGGAGTTCAAATCCCCAGCAAGTTTCTTCGGGACACGCTGAACGGAAACCAGTTCCCCATCATGGTGTATCTCCCCGATGGCACGATTTTTGTCGCCGCAAACCAAAACGCCATGATCCTCAACTGGAAGACCAACACGGAAACGCGCCTTCCTGATATCCCAAATGGCGTACGAATCACGTACGTACCCTGCCACTAGTAAAAGCGACTTGACCTCAGCAGGAACATAGGTCGCCATTCTCGGCTGGAGCGACTCTCCTCCCTCTCACACCGGAAGACAACTATACTCCAGAAGTCATGATCTGCGGCGGCTCTACGTTTCCTGACAGCACCAATACTACTGCTGTCGATTCGCAATTCCCAGCTTCAGATCAATGCTCGCGACTCGTTTTAACTCCTGCCGGGATCGCTGCGGGATGGATGGTGGAAACTATGCCTCAAGCGCGTATCATGCCAGAGCTCATTCTCCTTCCCGACGGGCGTATCGTTATAGTTAACGGTGCACAGACTGGTGTTGCTGGGTACTCTTTCGTGAGTTCTTTCCGTAGAAGTGTGCTTTCAAATTAATTTGTTCATCATGAACTAGGGCAGTAACCAGATCGGCGCAAGCGATGCAGACCATCCAGCATTGACGCCAGTCGTGTACGATCCGGCGGCCCCTTCGGGACAAAGGTTTTCGAGCACTGGAATTCCAGCGTCTGAGATTCCGAGGATGTACCATTCGACGGCTACTCTGATTCCGGACGGCACTGTCATGATGGGTAAGTCTTAGCACTGTGAGGTCAGACTCACTCTCATTATGACAGCTGGCTCCAATCCGAACACTGATGTGACGACGGTGAAGTACCCGACAGAATATCGGTGAGTGGACATACCCAACATGCAGTGTGTCCCGCAATAACAGGCTGCTCAGCATGGAGTTCCTCAGTCCGCCGTACATGTCACGCCCTCGTCCGACGTACACCGAATTACCTGCCACGGTCGACTACACTCAGGTCTTCACGTTGTCCGTATCATTGCCTTCTACGGCTTCCAACGTGTCTGGTACGCAGACATAACCACCAGTCATTATACACGGCCTGACACTTGTCCTAGTTGCTCTCATGGACCCCGGCTTCGCCACTCACGGCGTTCACATGGATCAACGAATGCTCAAGCTCGTCTCGTCTCTCTCTAGCGACAAGACAACGCTCACCATTATAGGCCCGCCCACTCCAGCCCTATATCCGCCGGGTCCCGCTTACCTCTTTGTGGTCACGGATGAAGGTGTACCGAGCTTTGGACACAAGACCATCATTGGTACAGGTGCGGCGCCTCCGAATGACGCTGGTGCGACTGCAAAGTAAGTCGATCCTCTAAAGAGTACTGAACAAACGCTCAAATCATGAAGCATGTTGACTGTTTCGGCCAAGTCGTTGGTTGCCTCGCCGCCTCCTCCGATTCAAGGGGAAGGCAGTAACATGGCGACTGCTATGATTCCTGTGGAAAGTGCTTGAGGCAGATCTGAGGATGATATTGACTTCCTAGTTGTCGCTTTTTCAAACAGTTCATGTGTAGTAGTTCATGTTCAAGGGCACTTCTAGTCAAAGTATAAACAGGCTTTCGAGAACGTGTGCGACAGCACCGCTCCTCGTCGACGTCTGATATCATACGAATGTTTGAGTATTCTCTCTGGCTGTATAAGAGGATGGATCGTTGGCCTTGTTCGCCATCAAACAACCACAACACTCCTATGAACCAAATTACCTCTTCGACCGCTTCTTCGAGACCGCCATTGAGCTGCCTCAGCAGGCCAAGAATAATGATGTCACTAATGCCGCCCCGAGCGTCGTCCGACCAAGGTAGGTCCCTACCGTGACGTCGCGACCACGATTCTTGACTGAGGCTCAGGTTGTGTAGGATGGAGCTCCACGAAGGCGCGGAGAAGAACATCGTCACTGCGTCGTTCGGACTTCCCGGGCTCGAGGAGGAGGACGTCAGCATCGATGTTCATGATGAACGTCTTACTATTACGGGCGAGCGCAAGATCTCGACCGAGGAGAGGTACGCTGTGAAGGAACGCAAGTTTGGCAAGTTCGCGAGGACGTTGATTCCTCAGGTAAGCTCATGTTGACTGTCGCGTTCCCAAAGGCTGCACCAGAGGCAGCGCCGAGGAAGATCACTATTTCTTACAACAATGTTCTCGTGGACTCGTCCCCGTTGTCTCCACATATGTCCTAACATGTATCCAATAAATTCCTTGTTTCCATACCTTAATAACTTTGTCAAATACGAGCTAAACATTTCATTTCGGAAGAAGCAATCATCAACCTCATCCCCAGATCTGCCTCAAGCACTACCCACGGGAATCATGGCAGTGGCCATATCACTGCCTTCGCCTTCAGTCGGAGAAGACGGCCAGTTCTGAGCAGAGAGAGCCAGCATACTGCAGGATTTGAGCGGTTACACAAGAATTCAAAAATTCAACCTACTTTGCAGTTGCACCAGCGTCATCGGGAGGAGCCGCGCCTGTACCGATAAGAGTCTTGTGTCCAAAGCTCGGTACACCTTCATCCGTAACAACAAAGAGGTAAGCGGGACCGGGCGGTAATAAGGCTGGGGTGGGCGGGCCTATAACGGTGAGCGTCATCTTGTCGCTAGAGAGAGACGAGACGAGCTTGAGCATTCGTTGATCCATGTGAACACCGTGAGTGGCGAAGCCTGGGTCAATGAGAGCAACTAGAAAGACATTAGGATGTATATGGAAAATTGTTGATATAATGGGAGTGTACCAGAGACGTTGGAGCTGTATCAGGCAAGGACACAGACAACGTGAAGGTCTGGGTGTAGTCGACCGTTGCGGGTAACTCGGTGTATGTCGGACGAGGACGCGACATGTACGGCGGACTGAGAAACTCCATCCTGACGAAGCGGTTACTGCCTGAATCCCATTACAAGCTCCCTGTCCACTCACCGATATTCAGTGGGGAACCTCACCGTCGTGACATCAAGGTTGGGATTAGAGCCAGCTGGCCTTATGAGATCGAGTACGGAGGAGAAAGCGAAGACTTACCCAGCATGATAGTGCCGTCCGGAATCAGAGTAGCCGTCGAATGGTACATCCTCGGAATCTCAGACGCTGGAATTCCATCACTCGAAAACCTCTCTCCCGAAGGGGCCGCCGGATCGTACACGACTGGCATCAACGCTGGATTGTCCGCATTGCTTTGTCCGATCCCGTTGCTTGGTCCGATCTCGTCGCCCTATTCATTATGAGCAAATGAACTCGACAGCGCACTTCTATGGAAAGAACTCACCAAATCACTTCCCGCAATACCGGTCTGGGCTCCATTGACGATGACGACGCGGCCATCGGGGAGGAGGATGAGCTCTGGCATGATGCGCGTTTGAGGCATAGTTTCCACCTGCCATCCCGCAGCGATCCCGGCAGCAGTCAAGATGAGTCGAGAGCATTGATCTGAAGCTGGAAACTCTGGATCGATGGCACTGGGATCGAGGTATCAGGAAGTGTAGTGCCGCCGCAGATAAGCACTTCTGGTGTGTAGTCGTTTTCTGGCGTCAGGGGGAGGAGGGCGGCCCCGGCGGAGAACGGTGACCTATGCTTCCGCTTAGATGAAGTCTAGCTTTCAATAATGAAGTACGTACGAGATGTGTACACCATTCGGAATGTCGGGAAGTCGGGTTTCGGTGTTGGTTTCCAGTCCAGGATCATAGCCTTTTGGTTTGCAGCGACGAAAATGGTACCGTCGGGGAGGTACATCACGATTGGGAAGTGATTTGCGTTTAGCGAGTCGTGAAGAAATTGGCTTGGGATTTGAACACCGTTGAAGCCTTGGGAACTTGTCAGAGATGTTGCAAATGACAGGCGTAGATCACACGATACCGTTGATGTTTTTGGAAGGAAAGAATTCGTAGGTAGGATTAATGATGCTTGCATTGTTGGTAAATCTACCATCGCAAGAAGAAAAAAAGTGAGCAAGATAGGGGCGAGCGGGATTGCTAGACTTACCCGCCTATTGTCGACCCTCTGTAGTACGTGTTATCTCAGTAGATAGATGAAACTTTCGGCGTTTGAACGTACCCAAAAATGAGAACCGAACCATCTTCAAGACGAACCTGTAGCGGCGTCAGTAACAGGATTGGAGAGCCAAGTGTAATGAACAGACCGACGCAGCGTACCATCGGAACGATGTAAGCCTGATAACATCCTGGTTTTCAAAAATATCGCATGTTCCATCGTTGCACGGAGTGAACAAGCGGAGGGCTTGTCGACCGTCCTCACCTTTAGACGAGTAAGCACTGGGGTATGGGCCATGGAACCATCAATTGGAACGTACCAGTAATAACAACTTGAACAGGATTGCCACCGGAGCTGACCAAAGTGCCATTGCTCAAGAAGCTGCCGGTCGCACACCAAGTGTTACTGGCTGGGTTCAAAGCGCGGATTGCCTTTGTCTCCAGGTTCACCTCCGAGACCCATGCGACGTGCCCGTCAACAGTAAGGGGATTGTGTTCACTGCAGCTCGAACGTTGGTGGACTGGGCAACACGATACAGAAGTCATACTTACACCTTGTCAAGTATGATCACCGTATTCTCTGACGTGACGGCGAGCTGCATGCCGCTCACGCCGGTAGTCCTGAGGAACAATTTATAAATCAACGAGCCCTTGTACACCCGAGATAACGCGTACCCGTTCTGCACCAGGGACCATTGGCCTGGGACGACTGCGCGGCTATGCTCCTTTGCGGCAGTACTGCCACTGGCGAGAGACGCGTACACAGATGAAAGGACGGCGAGTACAATCGTAGGGTACTGATACAGTTTCTTCAGTGAGAAAAGCATGTCTTGAATTGTAAAAATAGGTTGGTCTGAAGAAGGCAGAGATGCAAAGCACTGAACTGAGTACGCAGGATCCGGACTGCTAGCCACTCGATATATAGCTCATCGTGAGTGCTCGTCTCACGAAACGCTGTGATTTGAAGAGCTGAGAGAGTTGGTTAGTAAGTCAGGTCTCCGTTCCTGCATATCTCTATTCTGCGAGTGCGAAAACGTAGTGAAAGAAGCAGGAGACACGAACACGCGCAAGGTACTGGCAAGAGACGTCGTAAAGCTGCATTCATCTGTCAGATCAGAGGCATCCTGGATGTCGGAAGCGTGTAAGTGCCAAGCTGGTACGTCCAATTCAGAGTTTGAAATCTTGCAGCCGAGGCACGGATTTATGAGAGTTCTTTTGACTACGACGATACACTGTGCTTGCTTTCTGCGTGTATGTTATCCGCGCTGAAATTTGCCTCATGATGGTGGCAGAAGGGAGAGTGTGCTTAATTCGGACCGGAGGCCGAAAAGCTCGGGCACCTCGGGCACCTTCGTGTGAAAGCCCGGTGACAAGCGTAGGACAACTGCAGATAGAACGGTCTTCAGTCTTCTTCACGAAGGCGAACTACCGTTAGTGACACTAATGGTGGGAAGGACATTAGAGAGGGTTTTCAAAGGCATGACGAAACGCTTGGCAACGCGCTCGAACTCCGTTTCAGGCGGCTCGGAGTGGCCAGTGGCAAGGTGAGCCTTGAAGATACAACAGAACAGTACATTCAAGCGATGGATTACTATTGATACAGGGAAGCAAATGAGGACAAGTATAAAGATACATCTAAAACAATATAGGTTTGCTACAATTACTGATTACTGTGGGTTCTTCCCCGTGGGTACCAAATAGTAATTCGACTCCACATGCGTCGTCAATTTGGAGCGTCGCGCCAGAACTCGAAGACCTCCCACCACGATCACGACGATCACCGTTATGTAGTTCTTCTTGTCTCCCGTGCATTTGTGGCAAGTGAAACGATCGTCTTTAACTTTCCCGCATTTCAGGTCGTACTCGTACTTCCGACCTTGACGTTCGGCAGAAGACCAAAGTTTGAATATGCTATGGCGCCCGTATACGTTGTCCACCCAGCCCATGAAGAAGAAATCCTCAAGTTTGTCAGGGAGGTTGTCCAAGGTGCGGAGAGGCACTTTTGGTTCTTTGGGAATGTCGTCGTCTGCTGGAAGCTCCGCCTCGGTGAAAACGCGAGGATCTAGCCCACGAAGGTGCGTCGAGACTACTTTAGCCTGCCGCCAGTGCTCCGCTGTAAGTTTGCTTTCAATGACGGTATGGGTATCCGGGTATCGTTCGAGTTTCGTACCCACAGTACCCTCAAGGAAGTCGAGGATCTTGATGCTCTTGTCTTCGATGACAATCGTCTCGGGAGGATCAGGTAAGATTACCACCGAGTCAGCTCGACGCTCCGCACCCATCTCAGCCTCCATGACCGCATCATAAGTGTCGCCCCTGTTATGGGCTTCCGCCATATGCATAATGTTGGTTCTGATACTCTGAAATGTGTTTTCAGGCGCGTTGGCATTGGACATGGTGCTTCGAGACATGATGAGGTATGGATCCATAGCATTGAAGATCCACTCCGGAGATCCGTCAAACGGTTTTCGAACAGCAAGGCCGCTTTCATCAACAGTGTTCATGATGTCGTTAAGAAACTGAGAAAATGTATGTCAGATATCAGGTACTGAGGATCAGAGAAAAGACCCACAGTCCTACGAACAGAGTGGCCAGGAAACTTGTATACAAAGTCAACACCAGGCCCATTCCCTTGGACATCAAAAGACACGGTTAAAAGACCCGCGTCTACGCAGTAAGCAAAGAATGGGTCTGGCCGTATTGGGACAAACACGTCCTTCGTATACGAGGTGCCATTCGGTTGGTCTGCCTTGAAATCGCCGTATCTATGACGAAATCGGTCGGCATGGGGAGACATAGGTATGCAGCGTCGCTTGCGCAGAGTATCAAAATGCTTTTGCCACAGATGCTTTCCGCGAATGTACAAGGTTTTCGCAGCCATGAACATGTCCAAGTTCACGACGTCGTCAATCAGC
This sequence comes from Hymenopellis radicata, assembly GCA_015501595.1. Classification (NCBI taxonomy): domain Eukaryota; kingdom Fungi; phylum Basidiomycota; class Agaricomycetes; order Agaricales; family Physalacriaceae; genus Hymenopellis; species Hymenopellis radicata. The sequence continues at coordinate 126,691 of JADNRX010000078.1, forward strand.
GGTCCGCAGGCTAGACGGAATTTCGCTGGGTCCTTTTCAGCACGAAGATCGCGAAGAGTTGGAAGGAGTTGGTGCAGAAGACGCCGAGGATACTGAGGTGGGCTATTGCGCGCATAAGTGTAGCCGGGAAGGAGTTGGCAGACAGTGCGAGCCAAGACATCCATACCAACGGGTGGCTTATCTCCGACGACGACCGATAGGTAGACTTGCACTTGGTTCGCGGTAAGCCCGGCAAGACCAAGTACGCCCATTGTGGTGAGATCGGTGTAGGCGGATGGACGTAACTCTGCTGAAAACGCCGGAGAGGTGCCAAAAAGGAACAGTCTGGAGATTGTCCCAGTTTCGTCGAGGAAACGAAAGACCGTGTGGTACAAGTTCACTTTGAACAGGTCCGTAATGCACTGAGGACTAGGAAACTCTGAGGGGTTGGTTGGCGACTCGGAAGTCCTCAGTGACTTTACTTCTGCTAGATTCCTGAGGGCGTCGTATCCACGAATGATCATGACGACACGGGAGACCCCAATTTCGTCCAACTGCCTTTCAACGTGTTTCTGAAGGAAGAAGGTAAGCAAACAATAATATATCGCGACATTGGAATACTCACCAGCAGTTTATTCAGAGCTGCTTGGCCATTCCCATTTGTACTTTTAAGAAACTCGCCAGCCTGACCAAAATGAAGGTGTTTGTCATATTTCGGGATAAAGTCTGCGACGCAAACATAGAGATAGTCGTTGAGACTTTTCTCAAAAGTCGTCGACGTGAGACTGTCGACGGCGAATTCTGCAAAGTCAAAGTCCATGACAAAGTCCTTGGAGGGTGGATAGCTCAAAGGAGCAGCGGCATATGGGCCGACCGCTAATTTCCCTAGCGTTCCGAGGAACTGGGACTCCTTTTCGATGTCGACATAACTCACGAGCATGGATGCCGAGGACGCAGCGTCGAGATCACACGGTACGGGAGTGTAAACTCCCAATGTGCTATCCCCACAGAATTCCAAAAACTTTGGGATGTTCATAGTGGAATCGGAGACTAGGTATCGGCGGCCGGGTGGAGGATTCAAGCATCGTTGAAAATCCGAAGGTGGCGCAGACTGGTGGACATTTGTTAGCGAGAGTTAAACATAGAGAGGGGGAGATATACCAGGTCTAATTTTCCTTTGTCGTCTCCAACAATGTAGATGGGATTGTCAGCATATCCCTCTATTTCGATCTTGACCGGGAGAGGTTTATGGATCGACGAGTCGCGGAAGCTTCAATGGTGCGCGCGTTACAGGCCTTCTTTGTGGCGTCTCCATTAACCTCAGCGCTGGGTTTGCGCTTGACTACAGTAGGGGCGGGAGAGGCTTTAGGATATGCGACGAAGTAGATCCGGTGAAGCTTGATGTTGAGGAAGAACTGCTTGTCGAGTGGACCAGCGAAAGGTGTAGGGTTGTCGGACACCAGTGTCGTTATCACCTGTGCCAATTGCCTTGGATTGTTGGGTTCGTCCACTTGATAGATGGCGTCGGGCACATAACCTCCAGAGGCTGGAGTTTCCTGGATGCGCTGGCGTATGAATCCCGCATCAAAGGAGCGTAAATTTTTGCCGGAGAGCGACGCAGGACCAGCGATGTTGATGACTTTATAGCCAGATTCCTCCACGAGGATAATGGGTATCTTGGGGACAGGTTTTGACATGACGGTAGGAGTGGGAGTGAGAGAAACAAAAGAAAGGCAATTGGCTGCTCATCGCATTGTCTACAAAGCCATAGTCCCACGGGTTCCATTGTTTGTCAAAATTGTAGGTCACGGTGAGTTCAAAGTCAAAGTTGAACACGTGATCGGTCCTTTGTGCTGATCGCCTGGTTCGGCGGAGTCTAAATTTACGCGTTGACCACTTACCACTACCACCATCGTCACCGAACCTCCCATTTACTATATCATACCCACCATGGACTGTACCCCGCGAATCGAGGCTACCATGCGCGACGCCGACGATTATGACGACCGACAATCAGTGCATTCTGACGACTCTGGTAAGTGCGCGTTTCCGGTGTTGACCCACTTCTAACAATGGTGCCGCTGCTCAGACTCAGCATCATCGTCTTCAACGAACTCTGGCGACTCTTTCTTTGAGAAATCAGACTCAGACGAGTCATCGTTGGCACACCCCCATCGAGCCCTAACAAAACAAAACCATGCTCTCTATCCGCATCCCCATCGACATTCATACCCCCACCCCCAGGCGCATACGTGTACCCTTCGGGTCGACTTATACTCCGATTGCCCGCCCCTCGGTTCACGGCGCCGGTCCGCGTCCGCACACATTTGTTCAAGTCAACAGCAAATCCTGGACCAGTGAGTTCTCTGCGCTTGTCCTTCCACTCTCCACTAACTTTCATTCAGGGTGAAACAATCCAGACTCGAACACCCCTAGACGGCAACTTTACATCCTTCCTCTCATCCGCCGGCACAGTATGGGTCGACAAATTGCCTTTTGTTTACTCCCTCTGCCCTCTTATACCGTACACCATAAGCTCGCCTTGGTGAGGCGCCCTGCTGGACTAGGTCAAACAGCCTTCCTTGTCGCTGCTATGCTTGCCTACGAATATTTCACTCCCCATGTCTTCCGCGACCTCTTTGGTACTTCCCCGATATGCTCCTCGATACGTCTACACCTCAGCTCAAGTCTGTCACCCTCAATCTCGACATGGGCGAGGCCTTTGACTATAGCATGGGTCTGAATATGCGATACCGAATTAATCAGTACATGAATCGCCAACTCGAGGTCATCCTCCTCCAAGTTGGTGACAGCTTGCAATTGTCTCCCAGCGACGTAGAGACCTACTTTGATCAAGATTCACGCAAGACTTTTCAGAACCTCATCGTGCGTGTGTTGTTTTTCTTATGATTCTCGTCTCATGTGCCATTCAGGATCTTCTACGCGGAGCAGTGAAAATAGGTCATCCTCGTCGAGGATTTGAACTGGCCGCTCATCCGTTCAACGCCTGAGGACGCGTTTGAAGCGGCTTTCCTACTGGATTCCTACGTTGTTCGTCCGATTCAAGATGCTCTTGAACAGCAATGCATTGCCGGTGGCATCCTCCTAGGGCGTCCCGTCGAAGACGAGCCCGCTTGGGTTCATTCGGCATACAAAGGAGACGCCTTGTTCGCCCTATATCCTGTGACATTACTCACGACGAGCGGGTACGAGGTGCTTTCGGGTTTTCTTTGCCCGAGGTTACCTCGCTCGCGGAGGAGCTCTTGGAGGACATGAATGTTCGAATGTCGTTTTTGGACGAAGTCAAAGCCAGCGAGCCGGCGTACCGTCACAAGGATTATATCGAGTACTCCATGAACGATGTTCTGTGTCGCCTGAGGCAACGAACTGGGCAACCCGGGCTCGAAGAGGAGGAGTTCTATTACTACCGTGACAGTGATGACTCTGATTCGGATGATGATGAAGATATCGAGATGGAGGAGGTAGAAGATGTCTTAAGAGCAGAAGACATTTCTGCATGACTAGGCAATCTCTGGATGGCTCGGGATTGTATATCGCTATTGTTTCATTTGTTATTCCTCAACTATACCGTGTGTTGCATTATGTACTTTTATTCCACCCTTCTTGTTATCTGAAATGTGTCTCACCTCAATCGTTGAGCGCGCGTAGCGTCAGGACAATGATCAGGTGTGGGCACTAACTCTGTGGGTTGCGGGGGGAAACGACGATTCCGCAAAGCGGTGGTCTGCCTGTCGAAGTGTGGCGGCGAATGCCCGACTAGGTAAGGAAGAGGGTGATGTCGTGTCCAGTATACAAAGAGAATGGGTTTAGGGGAAGGGGAGAGTAAACCCAAACATACCATGCAGCTGAGACCGGGGTTAGGGTTTCCGGACTCTCTCTTCATGAGCACCTTGATGTTTGACGCAATCCTCACACACACATCTCCAGTGTGCATAGTATCTACTATCTAGACTCTGGAGTGAACTTGATGACTTGTGCTTACTGTCTGGCTTGCCAAGTTGCGAAATGGAGACGCGCTGAATTCCGAGTCATTTCTTTCCTTTGGAACGTGTTTGTTCCAATGTCAACCAAAGGGCGGGTTTGCCGAGTCTTTCCTTTTTTCAAGTACTCTCCCAGTGACTGATTAGTACACTAATAGAGACTGCCGAAATAATTTATCGTATGCGAACTTCACTTACACTTTCCTGCGACACGATCAGCCTGCTGAGCCCATCGTGCACAGTGGTCAGCCCCAACTCACACTCACCGCCACATGGAGGCTGAATGCACTCTCGGATGTAGGTATATGCGGCAGGAGGTTTGGGGCAAACTTTCGTACGGAAGTACCCCAAAATGACCATCCCTTGCCACTGACCCTTGGCCAAAATCTGTATGGATGTACCCAAAAAGCATACGTACAGAAGTGCCGAAATTTGGGCATTTCGGTAGGTAACCTCTTAGGGCATAGGCCGGGGTCCTGTTTTATCCTAAACGGACAAGTAGCGCCAGGTTCATCGTTACCGTTCAGTGCACGTACTTGGACATTCATTAGGCAACGACTGGAAGATATAGGATAAGAGTATGTTCTGAGCAATACAGACGAGATAAAAACAATAGCGGTGGATATCAAGTAGCGAGATGTGTAGTAGTAGCGATGTATAGTAACGAGATGTTATAGTAGTAGCGAGATGTTATAGCAGTAGCGAGATATATAGTAGGTATAGTACGACAGATACTCAGCAAGATGATAGACCTGAAGATAGCAAAAGCAACGTTCAGCAGACAAGGCAAGAATAACGGAAAAGCAACTGCAATAATGGTAATGAGAAAACTCGGGCCAAACCGGCTATAATCTAAAATTTCTGAGGTGCTCCATATCGCAGCTCATCTTCAGCCGCATGGCGCGCGCTTCTTGAATGCACGATATCAATACAGCGCTGCGCGAGGAGGTACGCCGGAGGAATGTACTCCTTGAGCTGTTGCTCCCTTACCCTTCTCGAGGATTTTCGCTTGGACGCGGCTGGAGGTGGAGCGAGGTTCTCTTCGTCGATGACCCGTTCGGTGAGGCGAGAGGTTGTTGTTTTCATGGGATTTGTGAAGAAGCGATAGTAATCGGGCGTAAGACTCTGGAGGGGAAGCAGAGGTGCCTATGCTGAGGTTGAGAGTTTGATGTTCTTCTGAGCTTGCTTGTCCTGTCTCTTTTGAGGAGTTGGCGGAGTGTAAGTGATGATGGGTGCGGGTGGCCTAACGGCTGGTGCGTGTGTTTCGGGGTCCTCTGCACATACGAGAGCAGGATTAACTTGTGAAGACGCCTGGGGTGGCGAGCTGTCCTCGGAATGAACGAAGGCTGTTGATGGGACTGAGACCTCGGCGTCTTGTGAGGCCGGAATATTTGGTGGAAGGCAGGGATGGGAGTGCGTCGCGCCCGGATTTAGGGGCGGAAGGGGTGATTCAATTGTTGGCGCCGGACTCGCGAAAGCAGCCTTCTGCGAGAAGAAGAGCGCCGTTGAGAGATACTTTGGCTCCCAAACCGATGGCTTGAACTAAAACTACTTGTAAGCGTCGAGTCTGGATGAAAGGAGCCACCTTACGATGAAGGACTCTTCATCCTCTTTGAATTGAGCATTCCTGATCATGGCCTTGTAAACTTTGACAACGGCCCATGCACTCACGAGGAAGAGAAAGAGCACCAAGGTGATGATAATGGTGTGGATGAATGCGATGACGGCCATGGTAGTAGTGATGAGAGCGAGATGAGACTAGTGTCACCAGTGCTGGCTTTTTCTTGCAGGAGTGAGACCTCAGTTCGTGACGCCGCACGGAAAGAATTTTCGACGCGTTCTGACTCGAGAGTGGCCCAGAGAGCTCGTACTAGTCAATTTAATTTTAGGCATTAGATATGCAAAACATAGTAATATGGACAACTTACCTGATCGTGTCGCAGGAAAGTGTAAGTGAAGTTCGCATACGATAAATTATTTCGGCAGTCTCTATTAGTGTTACTAATCAGTCACTGGGAGAGTACTTGAAAAAAGGAAAGACTCGGCAAACCCGCCCTTTGGTTGACATTGGAACAAACACGTTCCAAAGGAAAGAAATGACTCGGAATTCAGCGCGTCTCCATTTCGCAACTTGGCAAGCCAGACAGTAAGCACAAGTCATCAAGTTCACTCCAGAGTCTAGATAGTAGATACTATGCACACTGGAGATGTGTGTGTGAGGATTGCGTCAAACATCAAGGTGCTCATGAAGAGAGAGTCCGGAAACCCTAACCCCGGTCTCAGCTGCATGGTATGTTTGGGTTTACTCTCCCCTTCCCCTAAACCCATTCTCTTTGTATACTGGACACGACATCACCCTCTTCCTTACCTAGTCGGGCATTCGCCGCCACACTTCGACAGGCAGACCACCGCTTTGCGGAATCGTCGTTTCCCCCCGCAACCCACTGTGAATCGAGTGCCCGATTCCACCCAGTTCCAGGACTTCTCCGCGAGAGGATACCGGTATGACCTGTCGGAAGGTCGCATAGCCGAAGGCGAGGCGCGTCGGCGCGTACAATGAGGACGCGGCGTATGACGAGACAGGTCGCGAGGAGAATGGTTGACAAGAGATTGTAACCCATATGTCGTAGGGAGTGTTTGACCCGCACCCGGGGAGCCGTTACACGGGTGCTCAGCGGGCAGTAAGTGGTTAGTATCAAGTACAAGCACGGAGACGAAGCTCAGAACATTGGGGAGAGCAAGTTGATGGTAATGAATTAACTAACTACTGTGACATGAACAAACGTATATGGAAAGGATTACTAAGCTACCTTCCCACGATTCCGAAGTTCCACCATATCACAGTGCCCCCCAATCGTGGTAAGGGAGGTACCTTCAAACGGCCTGGGTGAATTGATTTGAAGACTCGCATTGAAATCTGCTCCTCCGAGTCCAAAATCCTGTGAGAAATTTGAGCAGCTTGATTTCATAATCAAGCTGCAGTCCAATGGAGCACCTGAACTGCGTGAGTCGGCTTGTTTGCTACGCTGGTTGATGCTCCTTCCCGATGCTCGCCAGTCTGTGATGGCAACTCCTGATGGACCGTCACTCCTTCAACTTCCTCTGGCTCTCATCGCCTCGCCAATGACCTTGTCAAGGAGCTCACGTGTCCGTGGCCCGGGCAGTATGAGCATGGCTCTCTGTGTTCACCATGTTACACACTTCTGGTGATAATAACTTGCGTGGTGATGCCATCGGACAGTGATCCAGTCTACACTTGCCGACCTCGTATAGGATGACTCGCTGTATGTGTCATCCTTGGTAGCTAGTACCCCCTACAGCCCCCCACATCAGAAACAAATTTGCCGCTTGCGCAGATTTGCTTCTGATTTACAAAATCTAATCCGAACGAACAGTGGCCCCCCAGCTGGGACATGCATCGTGATTCGTCAATGGTGCGGAAAAAAATTTTGCATGAATTTTGAGGTGAGCCTTCGTTCCACTGCTGTGTGAATCGTAGCGAGAAAATCCATTTCCTTCGATAGCAGAGCTACAAGCTCAATGCTAATACTACTGAAAGAGAGCTAAAGCTCTATCTTTTATAACATGGTACACGAGCAGCGAGCTGGAGTCCCATCATGCTTAAATTCTGTCTCTGGGAAGTAATGCAGCAGTTACGGTAACACCAAAGCGTTTGTCTGAAGTGTTGGTGACGGCCTCCAAATTCCAATACCAGGCTGCCACTACGAACGTAATTGAGAAACGCGTACACGGGCTGTCTCAATTTGTAAGGTCAACGCGACAGGGTGCAGAGACGGCATTTTAGTGATGACCATTTTGGGACTAGCGAGTCGACAGTGGAAGCCTGAGGAAGGCCGCGATTGAGATCCCAAACTGTATTGAGAGTGTGCACCACGGGTAGGCCAAATATGAGTCGTGCTGCAAGTTCGAGGATGGAGGTGAAAGCAGGCCAGGTCCGACTCAGGTTTCAGAGATTGGACAAGATTGATAGCCGCAATTTAGACAGACCGAACGGTAGGCGGACTCGGAAGCGCTGCGTAGCATGGGCTATGCCCGTGGTCTGGGTCTGTCTTCCTTACAGAACGAGTAAGTGTTCAGGTTCTCTTTGAACGATTGCCGTAGCACGTTCAATTGTTCAACTCGAGTTATAGACTCTGGCAGCTCTGGGTTCGGGTGAACAAGTGATATGTACCAGCCCTGGATCTGGATACCAGCAGCGATGCCCTCCACCCGAACTTTGAGAGCACCAACAGTCTGAGTCGTGACCGGCAACACAGGGCGCAAGCAAGAGAACGAGTCAACGACAGCGCAGTAGGGCGATAGAGACAATGGAGTCCCATTATCAGAGCCAGTGCCGCGGCTAGAGTTCAACGAAAGAGCTAGAAGCTCCATTTCGTTCAAGGCAAAGAGTTTAAGAATTCCACTAAGCCTTTCAAGAGAGCTAGAGCTCAATCTTACTCGAATGCCTCAGAGCTGGAGCTCCGACCATGAGTGGAGATGAGGACGAACGACGCAACCATAGCAACAATGATGATGAGCGAAGTGACCATAGCGATGAGGACAAGCGACTTTAACAATGACGAATGACCGCGCCGCCCGGTCCACACGAGATTGCTCATGCTGGTAATGATGAAAACCGGCATATCGAAGGAGGAGTTTCGAAAACACTAGATGGAGGTGCGTACACTGATGGTGATGCGAATGACAGCGGTGAGGTACAACTTAGAGGCAGTGCAACCGAAACGGCAATGAGACGCCACTGCAGGATAACGAGTTATGTGCGACCGTGGCGAGACAAAGCTGAACATTGAATAATGATCGCATCACGTCGTTGAAGGCCACGTTAAAGTTGATGTCGCGAAGGCAGTGTTAATGTGGTCTCCGCTCGTCGCATGCTTCCTGATGGTCTGAGAGAGTATGACGACTTGAATGCTGCGCCGATTCCGGGTGCTGTGATGCGGACAGAATTAGGATAGGCGTCCGAATACCTGCTGTCAAGATGGAGTACTGGACAGAAGGCGGGAGAGTCAGGCCCAAGACTCCATCAATCGAAAGGAGAAGGAATCAGTCGCCGATTGTGAATATACAAATATGGGAGCGAGACGCTCGACCACGAACATCAGGAAACTGCTTTCAGCATCAATGTGCCTCAATACACAGACATTTACTTAAGGCTCTTGAGATGTGCATGGGCTCTCAAGACTGTTAAGATGCCTCAAAGATATAGCACCATGCCTTAGTGCACTTCGAGGAGCCTTAAGCTGCCTTGAGAATCAGCATCCAGCGACATTTGCTTTAGAATGAACGAAGGCAACTTGAGACAGTACTCACCCATACAACATACTTAAGGAGCATCAAGACACATCAAAGCAGGCACTCATACCTTGAAAGGTGTCAAGTTGGGTTGAGGCATGCCCGATGTGACTAGACTTGAGGGCATCGGCGAGCAGGCACTCATCGTATGCAGGGCACGTTGCACACGGAGGAGAATATTTCGCCGAGGCGACGCACTGTGCAAGTGCACAGTGGCCAGACCCCGTTCGAAAACACCCGGGTGAGCTTCGTGCACTGCCATGATGCCGTATTCATTCTGAGTCGATGGAGAATTAATGTGTACTGGAAAGAAGTTCAGTCCCTCATAGTAGTTCCGCTATAAATGGACTTACCTTTAATGATGTAGAAGAAGTTGACCCACTTCAATACCGGTGAGCGAGGCGTAGATTAGAAGGACAATGAAGTAAGGATTTTCGCGTTTCCTGACGCGGCGGATCAGGAAGGAATCGAAGTCGAATGGCTTCTGTATTGACGCTTCCAAGTCATCTGGGTCGTCCGATGGATTGGTCCAGGGAGACATGTACCGAGGAGTGGGCGAAAGGCGCTCATGGTGTCGTGTAGTCTCGGTGGAGATGTCAGAGACTGGGCTGGGATACAACGTTGCGAACCCCGTTATTTTTGGGCACGCGTGGATTCGTAGTATGAGTCATGACAGACTGTACGTTGTTTACCGCGTTCGAAGATGGAGAGCCGCATATCCGCGAGTGAGTGGTGGGAGATGATAATTTGCTTGTCACGGCCGCAAGAGCACCACTCACAGGCCGCGGGACTAGCACGCTCGCATCGGCCACGGCGAACGTCTGCCTCGGTATCGTGCTTGTCTACAGTTTCCCAGCTGTATCGACCCGGCGAGAACTCGCTCGTTTTTGTAAGGAAAGTGTATTGGCGTGGGGACGGCGGCGGCGGCACAAATGGTGCGACAGGGAGAACGGCAGCGGCGCATGTACCTATCGTCTGTGTATAAAAGTCAACGGCCTCCGCGTATTTTTTGGTTCGAAAGGCAGCATTTCCGGGCTCTTTTATCTTCTCCGCGCAGGTAATGCGGTCTATTTCCTCTTTCACGGCAGCAGGTGCACTCTCCGGTTCGGGCGTGGGTGAGGCTGGGGCTGAGGAGACCTGATGCGCACTTCAGCCCTGCCTCCTTGGCTGCTCGCCGGGCAAATTTCGTTGTCTTGCTAACCATTACGGAGGAATCGAAGCCGTTGCTGTATGCTGCAACATACCGTTAGCGTCGATAACTGTGGACAACAAAAGACGTACCTGCACACTGTACCTGCACACTGCCCAGCCAGCAAGCGGGACAGCGCAATCTCCTCCTTCTCTCCTGGGTTTGATGATACGCTGCCCGTCGTCTGGGGCTTACGCGGTGATTCGTCCTGCAGTCGGCTCCTCTTAGACGGGTGGCAGTCCAAACGATAGCGAGAAAAACGGCTTGGTGAGAAGTCGACTTGGGTTAGAAGGCGAGGACGCAAAGTCGCTCTCCGTGACCATGGGCGACAACTCAAAAGTCGGTCGCGGGTGTCGTGCTAGGCTGCCGTGTGGTCGCTGGTGAAAGTCGGGGCCGTCATGAGCGTTGGGTTAGTCGATGCCGGTGGTAAGAAGGAGAAGGCTATTCCAAACAGTATTCGGATCCGCGGACCGTCTTGCCACTGCCAAATCTACAGGTCGTCGACGACCTCGAGCCCGTTGATGAGCTGACGGATATACATATGGATAATGCCCATGTTTAGAGTGGGTGGTGGGAATGATGCATGCTGCCGGATCTGCTGGGCAGGCTCGTGTATCCAGTCCGGGCGTCTGCACATTGTCGTTGCTGTCGTGTGTTGGAAAATGCGAACAGGATTCCAGGCATCATCAGTACTGGTAGTCGTCAAAACTGTGAAGGCCGTGTAGTGAAAAGAAAAGATAGGACGTACTGCTCATAAGCCAAACCCCTCGAGCTCCTTCTGCCTAGCGTGGAGGGCTAACGCATGTGTTTGGCACTACAATAGCGACGGGAACGTCGTCGTATACGTCGCTTCAAGCCCGGATAGAGGACAGAGCAGCCTCAATGCGAGGGCTTACGCGTGTGTCGTGGTGCTCCACATCCAGATGGAGACGACGCAAAGTCGGCCTCCCTGACATCCTGTATAGACTCAAAGTCGGTTGCAAGCGTCGCAGCACGCGTCCATATCGTTGCTGTCGATAGCCGTGGGCGGAGGTTGTCGTCCAGAGTCTTGTCGGCATCGATGGTGGTGGCAAGATGGCAAGAGATCGAATGCGGACAGCGTTCGCATTCGCGATCCGTGGTGCCGGCGTCTAATCTGACGAACATTGACGATGAGGGCGGGCGAACGGCGCCTTCGGGATTGTTGGAATCTCACGAGAGGTATTCCTAAGAGTTTACTAAAACATCTGTAAAGTATTGGAGATAATGAAATGAACAGACTTACCAACTCCCACTGGTCGTAACAAGTCTTGTGAAACAGACATCCAATGAGAAGTGACATCGATGACAAGAGATGGCTGGTTTGATTCAAGCTGAAATCAATGAACAGTGTTGTGAAGTATATTTCCCTACAAAAATTCAAGCCGCCGGAGAGGTTTCTCATGCTGGAGAGTGCAATCTCAGTAGATACAGGATGGGATACTTGCTATATAAGGAATTCCCGAGACATATAGCAGTTATATCATCACAAATTTTACTTAAATCTATGTAAACGTGCTGCTGCAGGAGATTCCGATACTTACTTTGGTACTCCGAGGGCATCGTTGCTGGCCCGAACGATATTGAAGTCGATCCGCTCGCGATTCGGTGTTTGCCGGATCGTGATCAGACCCCAATTGCTAGTCGTCTCTCCGTTCTTACCACCATGCCACGACAACGACCACGCCGCATCCAGTCTCACACTTCTGTCTGGGACCTCTTGGCTCAATTTCCTCTTATTCTCCTACCCTCTGGATCCCCGGACTCGTCTCCACGGCTCCCAACAGCCGTAGATGACCTCCCTCTACCGACGAGGCTAATGCTTGGACGATTCGGGCTGCATGGAAAACCCTCGCTGGTAGCGTGCAGGCTTGAAGCATGGTTTTGGGTTAGAATCCTTGGGGGCGCCGCGTTGTCTGCTGGCAACGCGGCGCGATTTGGTATGTTTATCTGCTCTAAATTTTATTTCCTTTTTTTAATTGACACCACCCCATAAGATCACCACGCATGGATGTCGCCACCACTGTAACGACGCCACCAGATCTACGACACCACCGACGGCGGACGGACGAGCCGAATCGGTCTCCCAACTAAATTTCTTCCAAGTCCTTTTGGCGCCGGCGACGTGTCAGCCGCACGTGCCGTTGGTTTAAATCCCGATCGGACGAAGTGGTGCGACTTGTGCTTTTACCACCACCTCCTTCTGCAATGCTCCTCTACGCACAGCCCGACACACACAACCGACTCCTCCGCTGCTGCTGCGCGCATACTTGAACGGCATCCTAGTTGGTGGTGCCACGTGCACGACGTTATCCCGACATAATACGGACAGACGCTGTCTTAGTTTGCGGCCAGGTGTGTAGCTTCCTATTTTCGAGTTCTTATCCTTAACAACAGTACATACAGTGTGCACTAAGGTGGCTATGTATTCTGATCCCAATATTGACGACTGGGCACGTTGCTGCGCACACCGAGCACGACCCCCTGCTACACCTCACACTCAACGACGATGATGACGACGGACGACGGCGATGCCCACACGACGACGATTCCCTCTCAACGATGACGCATTCACGACGACGATGCCCTGACTCACGATGACCGCTGTAGAGCGCGAAGGCTTCCAGGACGCTCTATCGAGGACGAGTATCGAGGGACTAACACGAGCATCGAGGACCACACACACCATGAGCATAGAGGACCACGACGATGACCGCGCACTACGAGGTCCCCAACTGACGAGGACCGCATATGTCGAGGACGAGGATTGCATATGTCGAGGACGAGGACTGCATATGTCGAGGTGATCTACGAGGACCCCAACCAATGAGGACCGCACATGTCGAGGATGAGGATCGCATATGTCGAGGACGAGGACTGCATAGGTCGAGGATGAGTACCACGATGATGACTGCGAACTACGAGGACCCCAACCGATACCGCGTATGTCGAGGATGAGGATCGCTTATGTCGAGGACGAGGACTGCATATGTCGAGGATGAGGACCGCACACAACGATGAAGCCGGACCGTGCAGCCTGCAATACAGACAAGGCCACGTACCAAGGAGTAGTTACCATTATGTACCGTCTTAAGTAGGCTATATGTCGTATATACTTGAGTCTTGTATCCATATAAATTGCAATGTACTGCATTTCATGACTGCATTCACTGTTTTTCTATTTTCCTAGTTACTGCAGAAGTGTATTGGTGTGCCCGGAGTCCCTCTTGAATGGCATTGACTCTCTCTTGAATGGCATTGACTCTCCCCTGATTGGCATTGAGTCTCCCTTGAGTGACCTTGAGTGTGCTTCATAGCAAGAGCAGGATATTTGCTGAGCTTGAGGCATCTTACAGAAGGTTTGAGTTTCCTCAGAGGTATCCTGAGGCACCTTGAGGCAGCGGTTACCGCCGAACCTGCATTTAAGGCACCTTGCTAGCATTAGCACTTTAGCTACCTTAAAGAGCCTACATGCCCTCAGGATACCTTAGGACACCTTGAGGCCTGGACCCATTTTCGTGATGAATGGAGACAAGAGAGCTAGAGCTCTAGTATCTCGTCACAGCGCAAAATTGAGACCAGTCAACTCTAAACTAGTAGGCATTCGGATCTTCGTTGCGTACAAGAATGGCCGGCAGAAGGTGATAGGTCTGGTTTAAGTATTAGTAGTCGAATCCGGTCTCATGTGAGTGTCCTCTTCCGATTCGATCCGACGATGCAACGACCAGGCGGAGTGCTAAATCTGAAAAAGACTCTACCACTGCCGATAGCAACAGTTGAACAGCACCAAGTTTCGATAGAGCTAGAGTCGTAGCTTCAGGCGGCATAGCTACGGAAAGTCTAGATTCAGCAGCAATGACCGAGCCGACGTCTGATTCCGTATGAGCCGGCCCATGTACGCAGACACTCGACCTACAAGGGAAAAAGAGAGCTTGAAGCTCAATCTTGTTCCATGGCAAAGGAGCTGAAAGCTTCACCATGCCCGAATGGGGAGAGCTATAGCTCTATCCTTACATGGCACGCCGTGGAGAGCAATATCTTCTATTTGGAGAACGGACCGAACACCAAGTCTAAACCCAAGTCGAATGTGCCATACGTCCATCTAGCCATCGCTCAGCCTCCAGATAGTCAGTCCTGTCCTCGCCGTACGAGCATTGTAGTTGCTGAAGCCTTGATATTCCAGACAACTTCTTCGAACTGTGGACAAGGTGGATTCTGATAAACCCTTTCTGGTCTTGAATGGACGCTGTTGAGATCGATGATGCGAGCACAGCAATCACCCGTTACAACGATATAACCCTCGTCAGGCGCCGACCACGAAGATGCGACGACTTCTTGCTCCTAAGAGCATCGATACCGCGTCAACATTCGAGGCTTATGCTGTGATTAAACCGTAAGGGAGGGAGCAGTGGCGGATGGCCAATAATCAGTGCGAGCATGGGATGTAACAGTGGTCGGAGCAGGTTCGACGGAACAATGACGGCTTGAAGATAGCCCGCTAGCTAATACGAATCAGATGATGTTCGCCCGAAGAGCATGTCAACAGCGACTGTAATGGCTTGAAGCAAGGAAGTAGCTTGATGTGAGGCTTCGCATCGTCCAGTGTCCAAGCGTCATGAGTGACAGCTCCAAGTAACAGTCCGTGGAATGAAGAAGTGAATTTGTATTGCTGTAGCTCGAGCTGGAGCACCCCTTGCGCCCCCCAGACCAGCACTGACTGTGTACCGTGGTGGTCTTAAGAGTGGGTGCTCAGCTTTGAGAATGCCAAATTTTCTGTCAAATTCAAATCGAGGCAGTCATCAGAGTCGTGGACGTTCGAGCGCTGTTACGATGACAACAAGTGTAGAACGACCTGAAGTACGGCGGAATTCAAGATAGGAAGCGGAAGAGGAACACCGCGAAAACTGCCGCAAGTTAGGCCATAATACGTCGTCCGGGTAGTACCAGCAAGCAATGTTCCGGGTGACTCGAAATGAGAATGATGAGATCCCGAGGGTACGTAGGTTGAGTCAGTAGAAGGAGACTCAGCAGTGGCGAGAGAGCTAAAAGCTCCATCTCGTCCGTGGTACGAGAGCTACAAGCTCCATCGTGTTAGGCTCAAGAGAGCTAAAGCTCAATCTTGATTGGATGCAACGGAGCATCAATGAGCGGCCTGTTGCGAGCTGGCAAGGTGGTCATTATGAACTCGCTCTTGATCATACCAGACAGAGCATTGTCGAAGTGTCAGCACAGATCCATTATGGCAGCGCATCTGCCAGTGGGTCCGGAACGACAGTGAGACAAAGCCGGAGAGATGTCCGACAGCAGAAGAAGGGAGTCCACCGGACAGCAAAGCGCGCCTGGACGCTCCCGTCAACCCCTGTATTGACATACGTCTCTGCTATGGGCCCGTAGCTCATGGAATCCTCAAAAGTTGGTGAGAGAGCTAAAAGCTCATCCCATCCTGGCACAAGAGCTACAAGCTCCATCGTGCTAGGCTTCAGAGAGCTCAATCTTAATTGGATGCAGCGGACCATCCATAACCAACCAACTGAGCTGTTACCGAGGCGAGCATCATGCTGTCGAGATTGATCGCTACTCGTCGAAGTTGGCGAATATCACTGAAAACTCCTCGAAATGCTGCCTAGGTGAGTGCCGAATCTTGGAAGCTGCTGTCGAGGTCGATGTCGTGAGAGCGATGATGAACGGGACTCGAGGTCCCAAGAACAAGAGGTCCACAACGACGTGAACACAGACGAATGCGTAAACCGTGATTACTAAGTGACAAGGCACTCCGAAGCGCCTTGACAATTTGAAGAAACGTCGTGGCGCCATTGGAATTTGGCGTTCATCGTAACCTTGCTATCATCGCAAAACGGTGATTTGAATTGTTCCGCCGACTCCGTAGTACCACCATGACGCGCTAACTCCAGATTGGTATGTTGATGTCGAGCTCTGTAAAGTGTAGCACTTTAAGTCCACGCGCTCGTAATTCCACAGCTTGAAAATAAATCCGGCCTTGATGGAGCGACTGGCAGTTGAAAACTCGATTCCAACGACGACTTCGTATCCATAGCTCTGTCCAAGTGATTTGGTGAATGCCTTCTCGCCTACTTGAGCCATGGTGCTGGAAGGAAGTCTTGAGCTCGACGAAAGTTCTGGTTATTCCGTCATCGCGTATGATAAGAGACAAGACCACAAGCGAATCAGTGATAGGAAAGACATAATTTAGACAGCCTCAGCCTTTCAAAGACCATTCGGAAAGTGTGAAGAAATGCAGAGAGCTAGAAGCTCGATCTTGCTAGATGGCGAAGGAGAGCTAGAGCTCCATCCTGTCAAATTACGAAGAGGCGAGGCTCTGCCTTGCTGTTCCCAGTTCAAGTCGTGCTACCAGTCACGCGCGGGAAGGTAACATGTTCCATTGAGAATTGAAGGTAACCGGCATAACAATCGAACTCGAAATGACCAAAACGGTTGGTAGATCTGGCTACTGTGGCGGTCACTGTCGTCCAGCATTTATTCCCTAGAAGCCCGAGGTCGCAGTTGCTGATGTCGACGTAATAACGAATATCCCTGGTAAAGGTTGGCGCATTGGAGGCGGAGAGCATGCGAAGGTCGTGTCCAAGGTCGCCCTGGATTCGGAAACAACCAATCCCAACGTCACGGATATCGCGACTGCAGCGTAACGAGTTTCAGAGACGCTCTAGAAACGGCCGCGTTGGGCGCGTTCGTGTAACGAGTCGAGTTCAGTGGATGCCCGAAAGAAACACAGGAGTCGCGTTCGTAATCGATGAAGATGGCAAGGAGGATGATGGATTAGTCATCCTCATCCAGCGAGCTAGTCCTGGAGAATACAACGACTAATTGACAAGCACCAAACCCTTGATCCTGATAGCGACGTCAAGACTCGTCAAGCCACGATGTCTGACACGGTATCGAAGCAAAGAACCGGAATCTTGAGCAGCAAAGCATAGCCAAAGAGGACGTAAGTCGCGACGACAAGGGAGGGCCAGAGCAGAGAGTCTCGTGCAAAAAGTTCAAGTGACCCACGGATATCGGAAGGAGAACAAGACTCCGAATCATTTATGCAGGCTGATACATGCGGCCGCGCCGACAAGGTTGAAGAAGGCTCTAAGGCGAAAGCCTGGCAGTACGAGCTTGGTAAGTAACAACACAACATTTTTGCACGCGCCTCGAAGACGGTGAGAGAGCTACAGCTCAACCTCTAGATAAGGAACTTAAAGCTCCATCACGCCTAAGTAGGAGAGCTAGAGCTCTATCCTGTCAAACTGATTCCTAAAGAGACAAAGTTCTGCCTTGCTGTTTCCAGTCGAGGTCGCTTTAACGAGCCACACATAAGCGTAACAATTCATGAGAATTGACGGCCACAATGTCAAGTAGACCGTATTAATCGAACTCGATAACTCGAAGAAGCCACAGTTGATATCTGGCCAATACGAGTCTTTGCGCCTGCGAGTCGGTATTAGATCTGGCCTCCGCCGCAGTCATGTAGGGGGTACTAGGCTTGAAGATGGTGAGTCGAACAGTGAGGACCCGTGAAAAAGACGGCCACTGAGAGTTTGATGTAGCCGGACCGACGATGATGTCGTCCGAAACTTGTCACCTCGTCCTACTAGTCCTAGTAGCAGATGCACAAGGAGCATGCGAAACCTTGAGCCTAAAAGAATTGAGGCCGTCGTCAAGATCCATAGAGCCTGCATACGACCAGGAAGCATACAAGTGGTATTGACCTCAGAGACGATAATGGTGGCGGAGAAGAAACATCTAGGGTGATAGAGGGAAGTCATAGAGTGACTCTCCGAAATCGGGTCATGCAACGACACATCATCTGAGATGGACTTCGTATCTGGAGACGTGGCAACGATGGACCGCGGTGAAACAGACCGGTGATTTGAATCGTCAAGCGAGACGACAGACTCTCCGGAAACGGCAGCTGGTACATCATGGCGCCTTGGGCCCATTGGTCTGGCTCTGGCAGTGCCCAACAGGAATTGGCGCTCGGCAGTGGACGTTCGCCCTTTCCAAGTGATGGTCTTCTTCCTCCGCTGGAGTGCTTGCGTCGATACCGCCGCGGGAGTCATGTTAGTGATCGACAAGGACGACGACCAAGAAGGTGCTGATGGTTGGACTAGAACTCAACGGTAAAGACGCGGACCATGACAGATTCGAATGGTGACAATGCCCGCCGTGATGGATTAGGCGGTGATGACAGGGGCGAGCGACCGGTAAAGCAGGTATTGGTTGTGAAAGACATGGTACGTACAGTGACGGCGTGTGCACCGGGTTCAATAATGATTCGTCGCCAGAACCAGATACTCCGAATAGGACATAATGTAAGAGAGCTAGCAGCTCGATCTCAATAGAGAGCAGAAGAGCATAGGCTCTGTCCTGCTGATAGAGGTAGTGAACAAGGCTCGGAGGTAACGAGCGAATAACGATCACAATGTTTGTTTATAGGCCTTAAGCCAGTGAGAGAGCTAGAGCTCAATCTCGTTGATGCATCGGGGCTGATGCTCCATCAAGCTCAAGTACCATCGGGGATCTTTTCCAAACGAACTTTGGCCAGAGAGCAGGGTCGAATTAGGGCGTATCTACGACATGTTCCAAGACCGTACTGTTGCTAAATCATAAGCTGAGAATGTTCAAGTTGTCGAGATGTTGATAATACTGAAGCGGATCGATCAAATATAATCCAAACGTCTGTCGTACTAGTCCATGCCGACGCTTCGGAGCCTGGTTCATCGATACGCAGCCACAGGTCCAGCAAGGATTCTTGATTGAAGCTTAGTCGTTCATAAGGTAAGCATTCGGGTTGTTTAGCAGATTCCTAATAGATCGCGGAGTCGACATAACTTGAGTCGGTCCGTTGTCGATGAAGCGCACAGGTTGTCAGTGCCCTGGGGTTGAGACGTGGTTCCCAGCAGTATCCAGGCGAGGCCCAATAGCGGTATTTCAGCCAGCGTGAAATGACCTCTACGTATCGGCACCGGCGACGCATAAGTAGACACGGCTCGAAAGAACAGGGTCAAATGGGAAGAGTCATACGAAACGCGACAAAACCCGCCGTGCGTGAGGAAACTAGTGAGAGTGAGACCGGCGGCTACCACACGTGTCGTTCAACCAAGCGAGGAGTCGATAGATAACGTCGCGAGAATCGCTGAACCCGGAATGAGCGTGGACAACGAGTCTGAGGGAGACGGAAAGGACAAGCTTGGTGAGAGACGTCGAAGTGATACCAGCAGCTGGTACGTGAATCACGGCAGGGTGAGAAGGGAAATCCAAGGAAGTGTGCAGCTGGGATGGGCCGACGCACACTGAGAACGATCCGAATGATGCCCCGTGGTCGTAACAGCTTGAGCTGGTCACGGAAGAGACTGTGTCGGAATATAGGAGACGAATCCTCAGATATACTATTCCTGACGAGTTCAACCATGAACATGATTGTTCGAGCCGCGATTGGTAGATGGAAAGGCGTCCGACGCGCTTGGTGAGAGACGTGGAAGTGACAGCAGCGGCTCATGCACGAATCACGGCAAGGTGAGGAGGGAAGCGTGCAGTTGGAACAAGCTTGGTGTGAGAACCCGAAGTGACACCGGGGCCTGTACGCGACTTGTGATGGTGTTAGGCGGGGACTCGGGAGAAGTGCGCAGCTGAGATGTCGTGCTGCGTATTTTCCGAGAGAACATCAGTGATTGATACGCGAGTCGCGAAGGCGGCGGTGTCATTGACGCAAACATGAGAGCGACACGCTCGATCATGCAGGATACAAGAGAGCTAGAGCTCTATCTTGTAGCGGACCAGAGGAGCTGGAAGCTCTGTCAGGCCTGCGTGCAAAGAGAGCTACAGCTCTATCTTTCCCGGGAGCTGCAGCCTAGCAGTTCAACCGGATTGGTATCCTTGCAAGCCGGGAGCTAGCAGCTCAGCCAGCTTGGTATCCTCTGGGAAGCGGTGAAGTCCTGGGTGTCCCCACCACTGTGAATCGAGTGCCCGATTCCACCCAGTTCCAGGACTTCTCCGCGAGAGGATACCGGTATGACCTGTCGGAAGGTCGCATAGCCGAAGGCGAGGCGCGTCGGCGCGTACAATGAGGACGCGGCGTATGACGAGACAGGTCGCGAGGAGAATGGTTGACAAGAGATTGTAACCCATATGTCGTAGGGAGTGTTTGACCCGCACCCGGGGAGCCGTTACACGGGTGCTCAGCGGGCAGTAAGTGGTTAGTATCAAGTACAAGCACGGAGACGAAGCTCAGAACATTGGGGAGAGCAAGTTGATGGTAATGAATTAACTAACTACTGTGACATGAACAAACGTATATGGAAAGGATTACTAAGCTACCTTCCCACGATTCCGAAGTTCCACCATATCACACCCACAGAGTTAGTGCCCACACCTGATCATTGTCCTGACGCTACGCGCGCTCAACGATTGAGGTGAGACACATTTCAGATAACAAGAAGGGTGGAATAAAAGTACATAATGCAACACACGGTATAGTTGAGGAATAACAAATGAAACAATAGCGATATACAATCCCGAGCCATCCAGAGATTGCCTAGTCATGCAGAAATGTCTTCTGCTCTTAAGACATCTTCTACCTCCTCCATCTCGATATCTTCATCATCATCCGAATCAGAGTCATCACTGTCACGGTAGTAATAGAACTCCTCCTCTTCGAGCCCGGGTTGCCCAGTTCGTTGCCTCAGGCGACACAGAACATCGTTCATGGAGTACTCGATATAATCCTTGTGACGGTACGCCGGCTCGCTGGCTTTGACTTCGTCCAAAAACGACATTCGAACATTCATGTCCTCCAAGAGCTCCTCCGCGAGCGAGGTAACCTCGGGCAAAGAAAACCCGAAAGCACCTCGTACCCGCTCGTCGTGAGTAATGTCACAGGATATAGGGGCGAACAAGGCGTCTCCTTTGTATGCCGAATGAACCCAAGCGGGCTCGTCTTCGACGGGACGCCCTAGGAGGATGCCACCGGCAATGCATTGCTGTTCAAGAGCATCTTGAATCGGACGAACAACGTAGGAATCCAGTAGGAAAGCCGCTTCAAACGCGTCCTCAGGCGTTGAACGGATGAGCGGCCAGTTCAAATCCTCGACGAGGATGACCATTTTCACTGCTCCGCGTAGAAGATCCTGAATGGCACATGAGACGAGGATCATAAAGAAAACAACACACGCACGATGAGGTTCTGAAAAGTCTTGCGTGAATCTTGATCGAAGTAGGTCTCTACGTCGCCGGGAGACAATTGCAAGCTGTCACCAACTTGGAGGAGGATGACCTCGAGTTGGCGATTCATGTACTGATTAATTCGGTATCGCATATTCAGACCCATGCTATAGTCAAAGGCCTCGCCCATGTCGAGATTGAGGGTGACAGACTTGAGCTGAGGTGTAGACGTATCGAGGAAGCATTTCGGGGAAGTACCAAAGAGGTCGCGGAAGACATGGGGAGTGAAATATTCGTAGGCAAGCATAGCAGCGACGAAGGAAGGCTGTTTGACCTAGTCCAGCAGGGCGCCTCACCAAGGCGAGCTTATGGTGTACGGTATAAGCGGGCAGAGGGAGTAAACAAAAGGCAATTTGTCGACCCATACTGTGCCGGCGGATGAGAGGAAGGATGTAAAGTTGCCGTCTAGGGGTGTTCGAGTCTGGATTGTTTCACCCTGAATGAAAGTTAGTGGAGAGTGGAAGGACAAGCACGGAGAACTCACTGGTCCAGGATTTGCTGTTGACTTGAACAAATGTGTGCGGACGCGGACCGGCGCCGTGAACCGAGGGGCGGGCAATCGGAGTATAAGTCGACCCGAAGGGTAAACGTATGCGCCTGGGGGTGGGGGTATGAATGTCGATGGGGATGCGGATAGAGAGCATGTTTTTGTTTTGTTGGGGCTCGATGGGGGTGTGCCTAACGATGACTCGTCTGAGTCTGATTTCTCAAAGAAAGAGTTGCCAGAGTTCGTTGAAGACGATGATGCTGAGTCTGAGCAGCGGCACCATTGTTAGAAGTGGGTCAACACCGGAAACGCGCACTTACCAGAGTCGTCAGAATGCACTGATTGCCGGTCGTCATAATCGTCAGCGTCGCGCATGGTAGCCTCGATTCGCGGGGCACAGTCCATGGTGGGTATGATGTAGTAAATGGGAGGTTCGGTGACGGTGGTGGTAGTGGTAAGTGGTCAACGCGTAAATTTAGACTCCGCCGAACGCGCGATCAGTACAAAGGACCGATCACGTGTTCAACTTTGACTTTGAACGCACCGTGGACCTACGATTTTGACGAACAATGGAACCCGTGGGACTATGGCTTTGTAGACAATGCGATGAGCAGCCAGTCGCCTTTCTTTTGTTTCTCTCACTCCCACTCCTACCATCATGTCGAAACTTGTCCCCAAGATACCCATTATCCTCGTGGAGGAATCTGCTCCCGATGGCTATAAGGTCATCAACATCGCTGGTCCTGCGTCGCTCTCCGGCAAAAATATACGCTCCTTTGATGCGGGATTCATACGCCAGCGCATCCAGGAAAACTCCAGCCTCTGGAGGTTATGTGCCCGACGCCATCTATCAGTGGACGAAACCCAACAATCCAAGGCAATTGGCACAGGTGATAACGACACTGGTGTCCGACAACCCTACACCTTTTCGCTGGTCCACTCGACAAGCAGTTCTTCCTCAAACATCAAGCTTCACCGGATCTACTTCGTCGCATATCCTAAAGCCTCTCCCGCCCCTACTGTAGTCAAGCGCAAACCAGCGCTGAGGTTAATGGAGACGCCACAAAGAAGGCCTGTAACGCGCGCACCATTGAAGCTTCCGCGACTCGTCGATCCATAAACCTCTCCCCGGTCAAGATCGAAAATAGAAGGATATGCTGACAATCCCATCTACATTGTTGGAGACGACAAAGGAAAATTAGACCTGGTATATCTCCACCTCTCTATGTTTAACTCTCGCTAACAAACGTCCACCAGTCTGCGCCACCTTCGGATTTTCAACGATGCTTGAATCCTCCACCCGGCCGCCGATACCTAGTCTCCGATTCCACTATGAACATCCCAAAGTTTTTGGAATTCTGTGGGGATAGCACATTGGGAGTTTACACTCCCGTACCGTGTGATCTCGACGCTGCGTCCTCGGCATCCATGCTCGTGAGTTTATGTCGACATCGAAAAGGAGTCCCAGTTCCTCGGAACGCTAGGGAAATTAGCGGTCGGCCCATATGCCGCTGCTCCTTTGAGCTATCCACCCTCCAAGGACTTTGTCATGGACTTTGACTTTGCAGAATTCGCCGTCGACAGTCTCACGTCGACGACTTTTGAGAAAAGTCTCAACGACTATCTCTATGTTTGCGTCGCAGACTTTATCCCGAAATATGACAAACACCTTCATTTTGGTCAGGCTGGCGAGTTTCTTAAAAGTACAAATGGGAATGGCCAAGCAGCTCTGAATAAACTGCTGGTGAGTATTCCAATGTCGCGATATATTATTGTTTGCTTACCTTCTTCCTTCAGAAACACGTTGAAAGGCAGTTGGACGAAATTGGGGTCTCCCGTGTCGTCATGATCATTCGTGGCTACGACGCCCTCAGGAATCTCGCAGAAGTAAAGTCACTGAGGACTTCAGAGTCGCCGACCAACCCCTCAGAGTTTCCTAGTCCTCAGCGTATTACAGACGTGTTCAAAGTGAACTTGTACCACACGGTCTTTCGTTTCCTCGACGAAACTGGGACAATCTCCAGACTGTTCCTTTTTGGCACCTCTCCAGCGTTTTCAGCAGAGTTACGTCCATCCGCCTACACCGATCTCACCACAATGGGCGTACTTGGCTTGCTGGGCTTACCGCCAACCAAGTGCAAGTCTACCTATCGGTCGTCGTCGGAGATAAGCCACCCGTTGGCATGGACGCCTTCGTACATTGTCTGCAGCTTCTTCCAGGCTACATTTATGCGCGCAATAGCCCACCTCAATATCCCCGCCGTCTTTGCACAAAATTCTTCCAATTCTTCATGAAGCATCTCCTCGAAACGACGGACAGAACAATTTTTTGGTGCTTGCGAACGGCTGATCGACGACGTGGTGACTCGCACATGTTCATGGCTGCGAAGGCCTGGTACATTCGTGGCAAGCATCTCTGGCAAAATCATATCGATACGCTGCGAGTGGAGCAAGCGATACCCATGTCTCCCTTTGCCACCCGATTTCGTCACCGATATACGATATTAAGCCTGACCAGACAAAAGGCACTCGTCTAGCAAGGATTCGTTTGTCCCAGCGCTGCCAGACCCTTCCTTGCCTACTGCGTGGACGTGGGGTATTTGACGTTGTCTTTTGACGTCCCGGGGGCAGAACCTGGCGTTCACTTCCAGTACACGTTCCCGGGGCATTCTGTTTATCAGATAGTAAGTCTTCCTCTCCAAGCAAGGAAGTACGTGATATCTAACTTCGTATACGCCCCCAGTTTCTCCGAGATATTCTCAGCGCCGCTGACCAAAGCGGCCTCGCTGTTCGAACAGCGTTTGACGGATCTCCTGAGTGGATCTTTGATGTCATGGACCCGTACCTGGTCACGTCGCGAAGCACCATGTCCAATGTCAATGCGCCCGCAGACACATTTCAAAGTATCAGGACGAATCTCATGCACTTGGCGGAAGCCCACAGTGCGGGCAACACTTATAATGTCGTCATGGAGGCCGAGCTAACCACCAAGCATCGCGCCGCCACGGTGGTACCCTTATACGAAAAGGATGAGACAATCATCATCGAGGACAACATCATCAGGATCTTTGACCTCCTCGAGGGTACCATGGGCACGAAACTCGAACGATACCCGAAGTCGCATGCGATCATCGAAAGCAAACTCACCGCGGAGCACTGGAAACAGGCTAAAGCGCTCTCGAAGCACCTCCGCGAATTACCTGGGAGCGTTTTCACCGACGCGAAGCTTCCGCCACACGGCAACATTCCCGAAAAACCAAAACACTCGTCCCGCACGTTAGAAGACAACCCTCCCACCCAACTTGAGGACTTCTTCTTCATGGGCACAGTGAACAACCGATACGGGCGTCACAGCATCTTCGAGCTTTGGTATTCTGCCGAACAGGAAGGTCTGCAGCATGCCGGTGACCTTACAGACGGGAAAGTTGCCGACCATCGCTTCACATGCCATAAATGCACGCGAGACAACGTGCACCGGATAACGGTAATCATCGTGATCGTGGTGGGAGGTGTCCGAGTTCTGGCGCGACGTTCGAAGTTGACGAATCATGTGGCGTCGAAGTATTATGTATTACCTAGGGGAAGAAGCCGCAGTAATCGTATCGAACGCATATTATTTAGATGTATCCTTATATTTTTCCTTGTTATTTCCTTCGCTGTATCGATAGTACTATTCTGTTATAATGTGATCATCTCCAAATATCGAGCTCCTCGCTTGGCTCCTCGTATCAAGTCATACTGTTCCGCCAAGAGTCCACGATGGGCTATATGAGGATGGACTAGCAATCCGCACCCTTATTCAGATCAGTGATGAAGCCTGGGTGAAGACTCGCTCTGAAATGTTTGGCTCATATGGAACAAGGCAAGTTAAGGAGTTTATTGGTTACAGTTTAGGTATTGATACAACGAGGACAAGACCACGGCATTGTTTTAAGAAATAGTAATCTTCCTTGGCGCCGCCTCTGGGGCAGCCTTGGGGAACGTGACGGTCAACACGCCGTTCTCCAACGACGCGGTAATCTGCTCCTCCTAAAGTCAACTCGTCAGTAATCCATCTCTCAACATGAAACAAATCCAGGCTTACCTTGACGCCCTGAGGAAGCCTCAACGTCCTCGCGAACTTGCCAAACTTGCGTTCCTTCACAGCGTACCCCTCCTCCTCATGCTCGGTCGAGATCTTGCTCTCGCCAGTGATAGTCAGACGTCCATCGTGAACATCGATGTTGACGTCCTCCTTCTTCAGCCCGGGGAGCTCGAACGACGCGGTGACGATGTTCTTTTCCGCGTCTTCATGGAGGTCCATCCTACAGCATTTCGATCAATAAACAGACTTGAAACAAATGCATGCAGATGCTCACCTTGGTCGGATGACGCTGGCGCAGTATTAGCGCTATCAGTCCTCTGGGCCTGCTGCTGAAGCTGAGGAAGGCCAAGAGCAGTCTCGAAGAAGCGGTCGAAGAGGTAGTTTGGTTCGTAGAAGTAGACAGACATTATAGTGTTGTTGCTGTTGTTTTCTGGAGAGCAAGGCCAGCGAGGCTCCTCTTATACCGCTAGCAAGAATACTCGAACATTCGTATGATCTCAGATTCGACGAGCAGTGGTCCAGTCGCACTCGTTCTCGAAAGTTCGGGAACGTCGCAGTTGCCTGTTTCGGCAATGCCGAATGCCGCAAGGTCGTCTGTATTTTAAACCGTGGACACTTGACCAACCCGCTGAGTAATGTTCGCCAAACAAAGCATGAGAAAGAACTCGAGCTTTCTTCAAGTTTCCTGTGAGAAATCATGTCTTGGCATGTGAGATGATGACAATCCCAGTTTTCGACGACCCGGTTGCAGCTTGGGTCCTAGGTGAGCTTGCTACGTCCTTTCTACCCTAAAAACCAATCTAAATTTGAGTTCGAAGACATAACATTCCAACACAAGACAGTGGACCGATGGGACGAAGCAAACCGCTGTAGGTCGCAGGTAGAGCTTGTCGTTGGCCGACGGGTTCGGCCTACGTAGGCATCATTCTAAAACTTCCGTAATGTCAAGAAACGCAGCGCCCCGCGCACTGCTCGAATGCACGATATCAACGCAGCGCTGCGCGAGCAAATACGCGGGAGGAATTGTACTCCTCCAACTGCTGCTCCTTTCTCGACGATTTCCTCTTGGGCAGTGGCGCGAAGTTCTCCTTGTCGACCGCACGCTTAGTAGACTTGAACGTGCGATTACTTTTCTGGCGCGACGCGTGAAGCTGCGGTAGTACTCTATGGTACCGACATCGAGGATGAGACTTTGTCGAGCTTTTCTGGTGGTGTGATGGAGATGGCGGGTGCTCCCACCAAAAAGTTGTTGGCACCCGAACGTTAACTGCCGCGGGGCTTGAGATGGAAGCCACAACGCCGTCTGGGCTTCCAGGTCTGCAGCTCACTTCAGCATCTACTCCAAAGAAAAGGACCTAACTCACAGTGCAGGACGCTTCGTCCTCTTTAACATGTCCATTCTTCTTCTGGCCTTGTAAGCTTTGACAAAGGCCCTTGCACTCATGAGGAAGAACATCGAGGGGGCGACAATAGCGTCGATGAGGATAATGGCCGCTATGGTAAGAATGAGAGAGTAAGATTGGACAATACTATGGTAGGCTCCAATTTGTAAGCAACGATGAGAGCCTGGAAATTGCTCGACACTGTTGTCTAATATCCTCGAGGGCAGCTATAGAAGGTGAAAATTTCATCGGAATCCGTTTGAGCAGACATGCACACATTGACCATACGACTCGGGCGAATCATGCAAAATGCTTCTGTCGTATTCCGTCTAAACATCTCGTACACGTCGATTCATTATCATGTCCCAAGATCATACCCAAGAACTCCTCTTAGGTGCGTTCTGTCTGCACATCAGCTCTTCAATGTCAAACCGGTTGGCTGACTTACTTGCTGTGGCGCACCCCCCGGCGCCATATCACGCAACCGCGCATCCATCGACGGCGTATCCAGCAACGAAAACGTATTGATACTGTCCGTCGAATTCAACAACGGCGTGCGTCTAATAAACGCGCGCGAATTAAGGACCTGTACAAGGTGTCAGAAACCAGGTATGAACGATACCAACAAAAAAACGCACAGCAAGCAGACTATTAGAATAGAGCTTTGACAGTGTGATAGCTGGCGCCAAGTGATAGTTCGTATGCTGGTAACCCAAGAACAGCCCCAAGTCCGCGACTGCCACTAGAGCGCACAAAGATCCGCTTTCAATGATCAGCCTGATGATCTTAACATACATCGCGTTCGACGCTAAACCCGTCGATTGGGATTTGCGCATGTAGAACACCAGACTCCCCGCGATGATGAGGTCGGCTGTTGCTGATCCACCCAACCAAACCTGCGGTAGATCAGATCACTGGGACGACGAAGCCTAAGGGGACCTCCTGCTGCGAACTCACCGACGTATGGGAGAAGGTCTGACTCTGTATAAGCGCGAAGTTGTCGATCTGGTGCGCCCGAATACCCGTCCATATTGCTGCCACGCATTGCACAACGGACACCTACGGAAATATAAGCCAGGAATAACTATCTTTTTGGCCAGCTCGTACTAGAAAGGCGGCTGCCGGGATCATCCTCGCTTGACTCAAGACTCGTATCCGCCAAATGAAGAAAATCTGAGCAGTGAAACTGACTGCACGACGTAAAAATCAGAAGGTATCAAGTCCGTCGGAGGAGGGACGTACTGATTCCAGTCATCGCTGGAACACTGAGCCATATGAGTCCAACATCCGCCAGTGCATGGGCGTCTCCCCACCCGTTACCAAACACCCGTATGCCATCAATCACGACTAATATCGTCTGGAGGATCTCTATGAAGCATATCCAAGCAACGTAGCATTTCGACCATAAGCGATCCTTCAGGAATGCTTGAAAATATATGACTGGTAGCGAATCAGTACATTTATTGCCGACGTGTCAGGAACAGGATACGCACAGACTTGGACGCAGAGCACGCCAAAGAGGATGAGGTTGAAAAAGTGCCCTATGAGCTACGTGGGAGGTTAATGAGGGAATATTAAGGGCCCAAGGATGCACCCACCATTGGGACTGTTCTTCAGATCGACGAAGGTCCCATCAGTTCGGTCGAAAGTGCCTAAGAGAATTCGACGCACAATTCTCCGATAAGTATTGGGGATTGATCCATGGTACACAACCAACATGAGGGACGGACGGAAAACATGTCAGGTGTCTTTATACCGAGGAGACTTTCCCACCAAGCGGAAGATCATCAAGGAAAAGCGCCGCCTGCTCAATTCAACGAAGCTTGATACAGGCTTAATACCACCCGGCGTTGATCATCGTGGACCTGTTTGAGTTACGCTGGAATAGCTCTAAAACAATCCCGCCCTCACGAATCTCAGCGCATATGCGTCTCGAAACACCTAAGCGTCTTTCGGTTTGTAAAAGTAGATCCCAGCAGGTGCAGAAGCAGGCAGCTTGACCGTCAAGCGCTTAAGAGTCGAGCATCTAAAGACTAAGTCAGTCGTCGAACTCATTTGTTACAATGGCGTCCGCTGGTCTTCTATCAATCGTGATGAATGTATCGTGTTTCTCGGGCGTGGGCAGTGACGGCTAGGATGGGTGCGACTTTCAACGTCATGTAGGAAATGGCCCCGGTCAGCTGGACATCGTCGTGAAGGATGTAGATGGCTCGTCTTGGCAGATATCTGTTGCAGACTGTCTGGATAACGTTAGATTCGGTGAGTCTATGATCGACCGAAAAAAGGGGGGTATCATTGATGACTGCGAAGCGGGTTTGGCTTCCTTTACGGTAACAACAACAAACGTGTTGAGGACGTCAGTGAGGAATATGCGTAGATAGACGCCGCCACGTGGATGATGATGGAACGGGATGTTGGCGGCAGTATGGACGATGCCTAGCGATGCCTGCCCAGTATTTCGGAGAGGTTTCATTCTCCATCGCGCTGCAATTACGGAGGCCCTGTCAGAGACGTCGATGTAGCCACCTAAATAGTGCTCACCTTGGTGTCGCCTGCGAGCAAATCGCTGCGCCGCTGGGCTGGATGGCCAGGACGCGGATTTTCTTGCGGTTCACGCCGGCGAGGAGCTGGGAGAGTCCGCTGGTGTCCATAGCTCATAGAGGACAGAACCTAAATTTCAGAACGGGATACCTCGTCGTTGAGTGTCGACGTCGTCGCTGTAAGTTACTGTGACGTCACGGATCGGTCCGGGGATCGGTCCGAGTCTGGTCCGAGTGGTAAAGAAGAACTCGGTGAGTCAGAGGAATCGTGTTTTCCTAAGCGAGGCGATAACAATGCCAGTCTTTGACGATCTAGTTGCTCGGGCCCGTCCACGCGAGCTGGCCACGTTGAGTTTGGACAATAGCGTACCAATTAGACGAGTCGAATTGACCGCTGCAGATGGCCTTTTCAACTAAGTACCCACCATACCCTATGGGCGGCACCTCCGAGTCCTCTTTCGCTCCAATTTGAACTTAGCTCGCGACCTTTGGCAATGACCGTTTTCCGAGTTCAAAGCAAGTTTAAAGCGCGATCAACTGCCTGCCAGGTGACAATTGTGGCCATGGGAGAAGTTAGAACGAGCTTCTGGGTGAATCAGTCCGCCCACCAACCTTCCTTTGCAAAGATTATGATGTGTCGTTTCTAAGATACAAGACTGGGATGAAGCTATATGGGGGTAATGCTGGGGAAAAATCCAAGTTGACTACTTTTACCGTGTTTTACAACTTTTAGTACCACTTTTGAGCAAAATGAAGAGTGAGCTTCCAAGTTGTACTAATCCCACTTCTGCAACCAATCTCAGTTTTACTTTCCAGTCTTACTTTCAGAAATCTCAGTCCCCACATAGATTCGCAGCTGTCACACTACTCTTTTTGCTTAGGTACTTTGGACTCCGATGGAGTTAGGCACTTAGACACTTATGTTTAAGATAAATTTATTCGTCACATGCGCCACAACACATAAGACGGCCCTTGAAATCAAAGTCCTCCCAAGCGAAAATACACTAACCTCTTCAACATCCGCATCCCGGTTAAGCGAAACATCAGTGCCCGACAGTGAATCATCCAACATCTCAAGGAGGCGCGAGACCGCGGGTAAAACCGTTCAAAACGCCGACGGCTACGGTGCTCTGCAACGTGTGGCTGGGCCGTGGTGCAGAACCGGGAGGTTGTACTAACAATCACCCGGATGCCATTCTTCTTCTTCTCAATGACCGCACCCTCTGCGCCCTCCTCCCCGTAATACCTGTCACTAGTAACATCATCACCAACGTCGCCAGTCCAGACGCCTTGGAGCATCAACGAGCAGGTACGGACTCAGAGCAGGTGGGGAGTGGTTGTGTGCGATCCGAATAGCATGATGGTTCCATGCGTCGCGGGCTTCGTCGAGAGCTTTCTGGATTCGGGGCTGGAAAACAAGAAAGAGACATATGGATTCTCCTGTGGCCCAAGCTCACTTCTCTCCAAATAGAGAAAGATCTTCTTGAAAGCCTCCAGAGCTGCGGGCAGCCGGCTAGTGAATAGCGCGAGTGTCCCGCGGGTGATGCGATCGTAACCCACACCCTTACTCGCATATGGCCCGCACCCCGTCATATTCACCCTCGGGCCAAGGCGGGTTCGCGACCCTCCACACGTACCCCTCAACATCATCCTCACGCCCGCAAGTCCGTTACATGCATCGTACATGTGTTATAAGACGGAAGGAGTGGGCAGAGATGAGAGGGAGGGTGATTGGGTGAAGGAGAACAGCTGTGTTGTCTTCCTTAATGAAAGAGGGTTCCCAATTGGTGTGCTTTCCGTCAAGCATTGTCTCAGCAATGGAAACAGCATCCTCAAGAGTGATGGATAGTGCGGAGGGGGCGATGTTCGCTAAGAAGGTGTCAGACAATCTCCCTCAGCAAAGTGGGAAAAACATACAGTAGGAAACGAATGAGGACCCGTACAAAATGAGCGTCAACATGGATACCCATCTACACTTCAAGCCCGCTTATTGGCAGGGCGAATGGGTATCTCGTTGGTATCCTTCCGCTTGTCGGTGGTGTAGACTGCCGCTTTGGCGGGCTTACGCGTCTGCGGCCGCTCCTGCGCGCTTACGCGCGGAATTCACAGTGTACAAAGAAACGAAGAAAGGTGGAAGACAACGACCCCCAGAAAAGATTTCGGGGCATCGCGCCAAGGCGTGGTGGTGGTGACCTGTTGTAAATTCAGAAAGAAAGAAGCGGGGTGATTATTGACATACCGGCCTGCCTACCGTGATCTGTCTGTCGCACGTTCCCGAAGAGTAGCCGGCTCTCTACTGTGTTTCCGTCCGAGAGCAAAATGAGAGTGGTTTCAGCTGCGAGGCCAACGTCAGCGCTAACGGCCCCGAATTCTTCCCTCCTCCAATCTTGAGAGGACGATTGTTGATCGTCATACCCTGGTAGCACGGCTGCGGCAGGATCGATCTGCAGGACGCGACCGCGAATCGAATTGCACAGGTCCTCGGTCGAATCAGCTTTCCTAATCCAATCTTGCGCTCCTGGCCGTGCAGCGCGAGCTTCATCAATTGATGGCCGCGTCTGCATGGAACGCCATGGCGGTCGGGCGGTCGAGGAAGGAGAGGAACCGCGCAGGTGGCAGTCCGCGCACAGACCACCTGGGTACCCGAAACCTTATGCGGACTGAATGTTCACGCGAAATGCGGAAGAATAAGACATTTATTGCGAAAGAAGGCGGTAAATATCAAGTGAGATGGAAGCAGGCACTCGACCCAATCCCACGGCCTACGTCCAGAACGAATGCTCCGGAGGGCGTGCTGGAGGGCGCGCGTAGTACCAGAACGCCTAACGAGTTCGGGTACCGGATGCTAGATGCACTGCATCGGGCAAGATCAGAGCTGTGACAATTTTGGTGTTGATTTACAGACCAAGGGTGAACAGAACGACTCACCAACGTGCTTGAAGACAGATGGTGTTGAGTTTGTGACTTGCGAATCAGCAACCCACACCTGCGAGACGGCTCAGTCATGAGGTTGGGAAGGCGAACCCGACAACGCACAATAGAAATGGCGTTGAGCGTTCTGGAGGGCACGTTGAGTCGTCCCCGAACCGTCCTAAACAAAGGAGAGACGAGATCTTGATGGAAAAAGAGGCCCTGGGAAGCTTCCCTAGACCGCCAGCGATTTTTGGGTTTTTGAGGGCCCAAAATCGACCTAATCTCGGGCGAAAATTTGGGTTTTCCAGAGGATTTTGACTCAAGGCTCGGCGAAAATTTGGGTTTTTGAGGGACCTTGGTGACATTTTTGCTGGGGATCAAAAATGTGGGAACAGGTCCTGTTCAAAGGTACAATCAGTAAGTCTACATTAAACTAGCTTACAGCAGTCTAGAAAAGGCAGAGAAACCGGCTCCTGGTCGGTGTGGCGCTCCAAAAAAGGGGGGGGAACATGCGTCACGCGAGGTGACAACCTGGGCGATTTTTGGGTTTTTGAGCAGTTTGGGACGCCGCTGAATTGGGTTTTTGAGGTACTATCGGTCGCCGGCGGTCTAGGGGAGCTTCCCGGGTCCTGGAAAAAGTCGATCTGGAAAAGATCAGCAGAAATGAACGATGGTCGGATACGCACCGTGAAGTCAAGCTGGGAGAAATTTCCATGGGGAACTCTACTATTACACGTGGTGTGTGAAGTACCTGGAAGGCTCATTGAAGTGATGGGGGTAGATTGTTCAGGGCACGCGCCGAGGATGCCAGATCCAGTACTGTATGGCTCGAATACGAGCACTGCTTGATGATAGAGACAACGATTCTTGAGAGCCGGAGGAAGGAGCAGCGACTGTCGATGGTTGAGGATGAGGGTTGTCTCGGGGTAATTGACGGTTGCAACGTTCGCGTAAGCCATGAGAAGGGGAGACACTACTGGAGGAGGGCCATTGGCACCTTCAACGTTATTCTCCGCCACTGCCGCCGCCGACAACGCCCCCAGCGAACAGCGGGGGCCGCGGGTTGTGTTGATATCCTTGGTGATAGTGGTAGGTGGCAAGCCGCATTGTCACGTTCTGTGACGACGTCCGGAAGGTTCGGATAGCACCAGGGCGCCTGGAGGGCGCCGGAAGAATTCGACCAGTCGAGTCTTCTCACGCTTGTGCGGCGTAGATGCCCAGCGTAGGTAGCAGCATCAGGAAAAACCCTCCCAGGTATTCTGGGGGAAATTCCGTACTAATTCGCGATATTTTGAGGAATCGTGCTATTCGCGTTAAGTTTCAAGGAATAGCCATAATTAGTATCATCTTACCTGCAGCTCAAACTAATCTCGAAGAACATTTCGCATATCCCAAGACATATCCAACAGATATCGCACAAAAGTAAGTGGGGTTCAAAAAAGGTGCATTGATCTAGACAAATGCGACATAAACATGCATCGGGCCTCTCTCAAAGAGCGAGAATATAGAAAGGAAGGTCTTTTGCTGATCGCGAGCGGCCTCCTTATCGTCGCGCCTTGCATATCGGTGCATAATGCGTACTTGGTATCCGGGCGAAGAGCATGGCTGAGTCGCCGATGAGAAGGAGGGCGTGCTCCACGCGAACAGAGATCGGCTACGAGAGGATTGAAAAAGAGGTTTGTGGATTACCAAGCACTTGAGAGGCGGGTGAGAGAATGGATGACGAAAAGGGAGAACGAGGGGGAACACACCATATTTTGTTCTTTGCATTTGGTTGCACAATGCAGCCAGGATTCCACCGCTGCTCCCGTTCTTCTAAAGTTATCTCCCTGGACGAAGTAAAGCCACGCAGCGTCGATGCGGGGGTGTCCTGACTGGTTGGGCGGCACCGTGATCTCTGCAGCCATGGTTCCTGCACCGACACGCAGGTGCGTCGTGAGTCAAAAATCGAGAGTGACGTAGGCGTAACACCGTGGTGGAGTGGAGGATGGAAGCCTTTCGAAAGTCATGGTAGACAGCCCGTTCGCAGAGCTGGTGTTGTGGATGGTGACGCAGCCAAGTCCATGGTTGCCAACCGATTTCGACACAGCACTTTCCCGTGCCGGATCCGGGATCAACTAGAAGCATGCGTCGTAGGAGATGGAGATGGCTAACTGGACGGCAGGACGTGGGCAAGACCAAAGTGTGAAGTCCAGCTTTGTCTAGACGGTGTGGTCCGTGCGTGGCTGCGCGGCGCCCACGTGCATGTTCGAGTTGTATCCGTTTTTCGAACTCCGGCTTCGCGACCTTTGCCTCTCCCCACTCATCTGCAGAGTCCCATTTCCGCCCAGCCCGCAATATTAGTACGATTTGAAAGAGCGGGCAGGTCATTCGAGAAGAGCGGCCAGCCCATCATCGTGCACGTCGCTCGTCGGTGAGTCCTTGTCAACGAGTTCGAGTCGCAATGCTGGTCACCAGGCATTCAGCTCCTACCCAAGGTGACCATTTGTGAGCTTCTTATCTTGCTTCTTATACTAGTGTTGCCGACTGCTGACCACTGCCTATTAGTGTCCCAAACAATTCCCTAGGATGGTATGAACATCGTCGGGTGCGTTCCTCCATTTAGTGAGCACTGACCACAGCCCAGTCTAGGTCACGGCTTGACACAAAGTGTCCAATCTCGCTGCAAGATTGGAGGGGACGATTGTGCAAGCTGCGACATATTCTGGCCGTCTACTCACCTCTGTGCGTGTCCTCATACACTCTCAGTCGCATGACTAATAATATTCCTGATTTTCAGTGTTTCGTCGCTCCACGCTTGTCCTTCAAAGCGATTGCTCTCCCGTAAGCCAGTCCCTCGGACCCTCCCTACAACGCCCCTCTCACACCTTGATAACAGACCCTCGCTGCAATCACCTACTGAACTACCGCCTCTCCAACGGCCAATCGTCCTGGTGCTTCATCATTCCCCTCATCTACGCCAACCCGGACAGTTTCAACGATATTACGAGTGGGACGAATCCGGGCTGTGGTACGAACGGGTTCAAAAGCGGAAGCGGGGTGGGATCCGGTTACTGGGTTCGATGCAGGCAGCGTCCGGCGGTGTGGCCAAATGTACGGACATATTCATCTCTTCCCCATTCATTCACTAATAATTTCACAGAAATCATTGATGATACTGGTGGATGTACTGCATCGTCTCTCGTGCCGTGTTCTTTCATCAGTGTCACATGCTGTCCTCGTAGCTAGCACATCGTAAACAGTCCATGTAGCCTTCTTCGCAATATTACGCCGTGTGGCATGTATATCACAACTGTCTGAACCTGAGTACAAGCCTATATACAACTGTAACAACATGCCGTTGGTTTGCTAGAAAGTCTTGAGATGTTGGCCGAAAATGTTGTGCTTTTCCCTGATAATCCAGCTGAAAGAGCTAGGGGACCTATTTAAAAAGTAAACTTTTGGCTAATCGTGATAATCCTTCTAAAAGAAGCGGAATAGTCAGATTAGTCCTATTCCCCAGCTATTCTCACAATATAACCCGGGGACCTTTTTCCTGATGAGCTGAGAATACGGTGTAACGTGATCACGTTGAAAAACACAACATAATGGATATTTAAAAATATTGTCTTAATCAAATATCTCTTTTTGGTCAACACGACGCGTCGGCTGTCGGGTCATGTCGACGCGTCGTGTAACGGTCACCAGGCGAAGCGAAAGTCATACTCAAATGTGGGACTCACTGAGATTGAGATCAGTCCTACTTTTCACTTTACACAAAGTGAGATGAAAAGTAAAACTTTTTGTGAACAAAAGTAACAAAGTAAGAGTAGAACCACTCTGAATTTTTCCCCAGCATTACCCCCATAAAGCTACATAGATGAATCCATTATTACAAAAGCCTGTTATACATAATCACTTCTCTTAGTACTTCCGTGACGGTTCTATGTCGTCAGCCTCGTCGAAGATAAGTGAAAAGTGGTGAGCTCACCGGTACTCGCTGTGTCCGATCAACCGCCGCCATATTACGCAACCGTGCATCCATCGACGGGGTGTCAAGCAAGGAGAACGTATTCATACCATCCGATGACTCCAATAACGGTATCCGTCTTAGGAACACGCGCGAATTCAGGATCTGCGAGAGGTATCAGAGATGGATTATGAATAATACGAAGGACCACTCACTACAAGCAGGCTATTCGAATAGAGCTTGGAGAGCGCTATAGACGGCGCTAGGTGATAGTTGAAATGTCGGTAGCCCAAGTACAGAGCCAAGACCATGACAGCAACCACGGCGCATAGAGACCCACTTTCAACAATCAACCTGATAATCTTAACGTACATGGGATTCGACGCTAGACCATCCGGTTGGGACTTGTGGATATAGAACACAAGACTACCCACGATGATTAGGTCGGCTGTTGCTGAGCCGCCCAACCAGACCTGGGGTAAATCAGACCAACAGAAATCCAAGGAACGTCCATTACACTAACCGCAGTAGTGCTGAAGACTTGTACTTGTAGTTGCATGAAATTGTTAACTTGGTGGGCCCGAATGCCGGCCCATATGCCCCCATGCATTGTACGATGGACACCTTTAGACGTATGAGCTTGGAAGGATAGTTACTAGATGTCGCTCTTCGTACCGACACCACGGCTGCCGGAATCCAAAGTGCTTGACTGAGCACCCATATCCGCCAGCGAAGAAAATCTGAACGGTCAGACTGACTAGACGGCAGTTAATAGCTATAAAGAGCGATTGGGAGGAGAGCATACTGATTGCCGTCATCAGTGGGACACTGAACCATACAAGCCCAACGCCATCCAGCGCTTGCTTGTCGCCCCACCCGTTGCCGAACACTCGTATACCATCAATCATTACCAACACCGTCTGGATCACTTCCATGATGAATATGCAAGCGACGAGGCATCTTGACCATAAGCGATCCTTGCAGAATACCTCGAAATATACGGCTGGCGCTTGAGTTAGTAACAAAGACTTCACCGATGTATTGGATACGCACACACTTGGACGCAGAGCACGCCGAACAACGCCACGTTCATGAAGTCCCCAATCAGCTGCGCGGGACGTTATGAAGGGCATACTAACGACGGACGAAGATGGCACGCACCATTGGGACTGTTCTTCACAACGACAACAGACTCATCAGTTCGACCCAAGGTAAACAACAGGCTTCGACGCACAATTTTCCGAGAGGTATGGAGGGCTGATCCATGGTACAGAATCAACACGGGAAACAACGCAGCACGCCTCTTTATAATCGGACATTTCTCACCGAGCGGAGATCATATGCATCAGTCGGAAGTTTTCTGTTAAATACAACGAAGTATCTTTTTGATGGGACCGCGTCATCTTCGTTTATCATAATCCGTAAAGCACTCGCTCTGCCGCCTAGGGTGGACCCGTAGTAGGACACTCGTATACCTTGGAGTCATGGAGTCATGAGCCATCCAAAGAGGGAGGAGAGATCCCGCGTTCCTTGGCGTTTAAAGTAGATCACAACTTGTTGCGATTGCACCCGCACAACTTGAACCTTCTTGATCGGGCAGTGCTCGGCCCAGGCAAGATGTGTGTAACTCTCCAGGAGGAATGTACACGAAAGGTCACTCCTGAGCTTGATATTGTCGTGAAGGGTGCTGGACAGACGAAATATCTGGGCTCAATCGTTAGCGGCTTGAGTCAAAGACGGTATTAATCCGTTACGTAATAGCTACGTGGAGAATAGAGCACACGAAACATGTCGCGCCTAAAACAACGGGATCACAGCATAGCAACTTCGACGTGCATCTATCACCTCACGCGCGCGCCTAACGCCGCTCCTGTTTGGGGATCAATTGGAGGCCATGTATCAGAACACAGCTTCGACATGCATCTCGTTATGCCGTATTTCCCGATATCTATCGAATCTGTCAGTACAACATTGAACCACTGTAACCCGCCCCATTGCGCTGAAAACGGCATGAACGTGGGAAGCTTCACCTGGTCGTATTTTGCCCCCCATCTGCGTCAGCCATATCACGCTATCTGAACTGTCAAGCATGTCAAGTTCTCAAGTAGATTGTGCCCATCGCTCAGCACCCATCAGTGATTGTGTCGCGACCGCAATAGCAGACCATTCGCCATGATACTATTAGCTTTCCGTGAGGCAGTTATCACATTCAGAATCTACCGTCTTGAAAGTTCGTTCCTGGGTATAGGTGTAGTTATAAGGACCGGGTAGTTCACCGTGATGAGTGCATTTCCGGTGCCGAAGGATATCATTGGTCAAGAGAATTGAACGCGTTGCGCCTGCCTCACGGGCGCGCCGCATTGATATTAATGTGTCCCGCAAATGTTCGGTATTAACCGCGATATGGCACACAGAGAGCCGTGGCAACATGAATGTCCAGCTGCACAAAGGGCACGTTCCCGGCTGGGTCCTCGTTGCTCTGAGAAGCTGCTCAACGATTCAGGCGCGAACCGTCAGTTAGTGACTCGAGACGTCGTGACTATAATGAACGGCAATTAGACGTGTACCGTTACGGAAGATGACTTGCACAAAATTCACATGAAAACGAGCATTTCTGGGGAAAATGTATAGAACGGACATTCCTCGACATATCGGGACAGTTTCAACTTGTAACGCATGATATGTTCGGGGGTCCTCGTCCTCGTCCTACGTAAGAGAAGTCTTGCAGAAGTTATCGTCAAAATGAGCAGCCAGGCTCGAGGGGTTTCGTCCATCGTTCAAGGCGTTCTGCGCGATGTCCAAACTTGGGATTGTTTTATGATACAAATTCAGGAGACACACCTTAGGAACACCAGCAAAAAATGCGCAGACATCGACCCAACAACTTGAAGTGGCGAGAAAGTAGCTACCGGTTGGCCAAAAATCCTGGCAAATGAAAGCAGGAGACAGTCTTGCGTCGCGTCGGAGTTTGAAAATGAGCAGCGGCAAGACGGCTTCAGATTATTGGAGGTTAAGGTTACCCGGGGTTCAGTGGCATATGTTTCGTTTCCAAATTTCGAGGCGAGCTAGCGGCAGCCTCTACGTTATGTACCACTGTACCTATACAGACCTGCTAAATTGGTAGCAAATGAGATACGTGTTGAGTTCACGGGACACCGCGCCCTAATTCGGTTGCCGGATGGGCTCGTCATACGCGTCTGACGCAAGGAACATTTATGTTTGCGCCAGCAATAGAGGTGACGACCATCGGTCGGTATCCAATACTGGGGGTTTGGGTGAGAGTGCCGGCTGTGTGAGCTCACCGGGTATTAGACAGTGAGTTGCGCCACACAAGACTGGGCAGACTGAATCACCAAGGCAGTCGAGAACTCGGGGGAAAGAAAGATTAGGCCTTATCTATTGAAAAATCAGGGCGAGGCTTTGGAGGTCTACCGCCCATAAAGTGGAACCATGATGCATTCGGAGTACATATCATCGCTTGACAAAGGTCGTCTCAAAGTACAGTTATGTTTCTGCTCCGGACTAAAGTCAAAGGCTATCAGAAGTTTCGTTCCCAATCGGGAGCATACGCTCTGTAAATTCACGTAAAGCGGTGCTGATAATTGTACTCAAAGACGTACTTGGATCCTCTGGACTTTCAAATTCCAGCCCATCTCGTGCATCGGAGGACATCTGCGTCAATTCCACGTCGTGGACGCCGGGAGTAGAATTAGAAGGATATATGCGCCCAGTGCTCCTGAACCGAACAGGTGCAAGTGGCGGCGCGGAAGCGGAGCATGTACAGACCGTGCTGTGGTGGTCGGTAGAGAATGATCCACTCAACTTCCCATCTATAATCTTCACCCTCGAATTGAGTACCTAGCCTGTGTATTAGCGGGCTACATCTTCTCCACAGAGGAATGCTCACCGCGAAAAAACTGTTAGAATACATCTTTGTGAGGGCAATACTCGGAACCAAATGGAAGTTGTTATGCATGAATACGATGTAGAAAACGAGGTCGAGCACTGCAAAGATAGCGCAAAGAGTCCCCGTCTCGATGCTGAGTCGTACAATCCTAAAAACAACAGCATCCGTCGTATGCACTCCTGTACGAGCCCGTAGTAGTGTCCAGGTCATAGACATGGCGATGACGGTGTCACAGAGGGCGGTTCCAGCAAGCCAGACCTAGACAGACGGTTACCAGTCCGGTTCTGCTCGAAGAGAGTATAGCAGAGCGCTGTACCGAGGTAACAACATAAGTCTCAGCCTGAAGCTCTGAGAAGTGATTTATCCGCCTCGCAGCATTTCCAGCGATGAAAGCGGAGATAGACTGGGTGAGAGACAACTGAAGAAGAATTGAATTCGTTTTTATTAGCACCAAGGGGAGTCGCTCACCACGACGATGACGCTAGGGATCCAAAAGCGTTTCGTGAGGACCCAGATTCTCCACGCATAGAAAAATTGTACGATTGCGCTGACTGTCGGTAGGGTGGTGTTATATCTGAGCTTATATCAATAGCGGAAGGGTATCTTACCGATGCCAGCCATGACGGGTACTCCGAGCCAATATGTACCGATGAGATCGAGGTTGAGCATGTCGCCCCAGCTGAATGGACATCAGACACGTTTGACGTCCAGAATCGAGTACAAACAAAAGCCCAAAATTGCGAAATGCATCTCGAGTATTCAGAAAGGTCTGCGCGACCTCCAGGATGAATACGCAGCTGCTCAGCGCTTTCGTTGGCCAGATTGGGTCATGCGGAAAGGCCAGGTAATAAATGTCTGACGGCTGTTGTTACTTCTCGCCGTACACTGCAACAGAAAGACTTACATGCTTGGATGCATAGCGCACCCAAAAGACCCCAGTTAAACAAATGGCCGAGTATCTACCAGACGACAGAGTTAGTGAATTGGTCTTTTGCGGTAAATGAATCTGTACCAAGGGGCCTGTGCTTGACTCAAAGGGTGAGCTAGTACTTCAGACTTGAAGAAATGTGGCGCTTACAGCTCTGCGATATCGGCGGGTATCGGAATCGCGGGAGCCATCGAGGGCAGAGGAACGCGTCGAGGCCGATTCTCAAAGAAGTCTTTTGCGCTACCAGCGAACGAAGGGTTACCTCTCCAACCTATATATGGACGATAGTGGATGAGCTTGGTGGGACACACAATCAAGACTAGGTCCGAATATCAGTGATCATTGTGTAAGTTCGGGAGTACTGAGCGTGCGGTGCTGTATGGTCATCTGTGCACAGGTGCATGCGCATTTGGACTTCGGAGCTAGAACGCGCGACTCCTTCCCCGAGGGTACTTGTTGAATGTGGATCCCAGGCTGCGGGAACAGTCCACGGTGTCCACGGTAAGCCGTAATATCAGATTGATATGCCAGTGAGTGTCATCGTCAACTTTAGTATGTATTTGTTCGTATTGACTAATGCCTCCTCGACTCAATCATCGAGTCAACTCAAGTATTCTCGACTGGTAACAGAGCTCGAACAAGACCACAGCACGTTCTTGACATCTTGGCAGATTTGCGTTCCGCGTCAGACGAGATTCCCAACATCTCAACAGATCTTCCTCCCAGATCATGTCTCGCCGTTTTGGATGATCCTCCATCTTCTCTCACATCTCGCAAAATCTCAGGTGCCGACCAGTAATTTCCGACTTCAACCAGCATGATCATCTTTCGAACCCCACCACAGCACGTTCTTGACATCTTGGCAGATTTGTGTTCCGCCTCAGACGAGATTCCCAACATCTTGACAGATCTTCCTCCCATATCATGTCTCGCCGTTAAGTTGTATAATCCTCCATCTTCTCTCACATCTCGCAGAATCTCAGTTGCCGACCAGGATGATCATCTTTCGAACCCGCGGGATCACGTACGCGACCATTCTGATTATCCGCGATGGCGGGAAGTAGCACACACGGAGCCAAAGTTGACTCTA
Organism: Hymenopellis radicata; assembly: GCA_015501595.1. NCBI lineage: Eukaryota > Fungi > Basidiomycota > Agaricomycetes > Agaricales > Physalacriaceae > Hymenopellis > Hymenopellis radicata. The sequence continues at coordinate 169,712 of JADNRX010000078.1, forward strand.
GGCGCCGTAAGGGTCATTTAAGGTGTGGTCTGTGACCTGCGAACTGCACAACCCATCATGCCTCTTGTGACCCTCGACGCTTTGCTTCAGCGCCCAATCGACGTCCTCATTGCCGGAGGAGGAACCAGCGGTTTGACGCTCGCCCGTCGGTGAGCGCTGTCATGCATGTCTCCCAATCACTGCGTTGACGGTTCCTCAGGCTTGCCCAAGGGAGCCCCCAGACAACTGTTGCTGTCCTCGAAGCGGGTGTACACCATGATAACGATCCCCTCGTAGATATGCCAGGTAATGAATATGCTAAACACTGACTTTAGAGTCTAACCGATGTCTTCTTCTAGGCATGTTGACGCGTGCGATTCACAACCCCGACTACGACTGGACGTACTATACGGTATGTTCGAACAGTGTCCAACGTCCAAAAACTCACGGTATGCATTATTTACAGGTGCCTCAAAAACACGCCGCAAACCGTAGCATGCTCCAGACCCACGGAAAGGGCCTTGGTGGTTCCTCTCTGGTAATTTCACTTTGCTTCGTCCTGGGACCTCAACTGATTCGACTGTTGATAGTTGAACTTCATGTGCTTTATACGCCCTTCCAAAGAGGAATTCGACGCACTAGAGGAACTTGGAAACACTGGGTGGAACTGGGACAACCTCTTGCATTACATGAAAAAGGTCTGATACATCACGTCCTTCATGATACCACGTTGATGCCAACGTCTACACCAGAGTGAGCGACTCCAAGCAGCACCTCCTGCGGTTGACGCTCGCCTGCATTCCGCCAAGGCGGATCCAGAGTACCATGGCACAGAAGGTGCCATAGCCAAGTCGTATCCGAGTCACGTCACTGAGATTGTGCCATCTCTCCTTGATGCTCTTGAGGCTGCCGGGGTACCTAGGAAGCCTGATCCGGTAAGTGTTTACCGTTTATCAATCCGTTTTGCATGGTTCTAAAGGGTGCACAGTGTGACGGACGCCCTGTCGGGGGCTTCCTGTGTCCGACCTCCGTGGACGTATCCACTTCGAAGCGGTCGTATGCTGCCTCCGATTTCTTTACGTTGAATAAAGACTTGCCAAACTTGCTCGTGGTCACCAATGTCTCGGTCTCAAAGGTATGTCGTTCGAACTTTCTTGCGTTTCTCTGTAGACAAGCGCTGTTTCTAGATCAATTTCGAAGGGACCAAGGCCACTGGAGTCACCGTCCAGCAAGGCGACAAGACGGGCGTAGTAAACGCAAGCAAGGAGGTGATTCTTTCTGCAGGTAAGTACGGGAAGTCGTTGGATGGCATATCCTCAACGTTCCATTGTAGGATCTTTGCATACCCCGCAGATCTTGGAACTTTCAGGCATTGGAAACGCCTCTATCATCGAACCCTTAGGTATTAAATCTGTGGTCGACCTTCCCGGAGTTGGAGAGAACCTGCGTATGTCGCCTGTTCTCTGTGCGTCAATAAGACTAACACATCCTTGTAGAGGATCATATTTTCTGCCCAATAATCATTGAAACACCGACGGATTTCAAGTCATTCGAGATCTTCGCCGATCCCGAACAAGCTGCTGAACAACAAGCGCTTTAGTATGAGTCTGTTTTTTTAGCTGAAGCACATTCTGATAAGTTTCATAGCCAAAAAGGCGCTGGACTTTTAGCTGGATTCTCATGCTGCTCTTCATTCATTCCCGCCTCAGTCATCGGAAATAAGGAGGACGTGACTACATGGTCTCAAACTCAACCGGATTCCGAACCAGACCTCTTCCCCAACCTAGACCCCAGCGTTCGCAAGGGTATCGAGAAGCAGTACGAGTTTCTTCGTCGTTGGATCCAAGACGAAAAGCAACCCTTCAGCCAGTATGTCGTCTAAATTGTCCTGGTAGATGTACCGTATTTACTTTGCGGCAGGCTTTTGACCTTCAATGGACACTTCCAGATTCCTGGAATGACTCCTGACCCGTCTAAACGCTTTACGACAATCGCCACCGTACACTCTCACCCGTTTACGCGTGGCCGCGTTCACATCACATCTTCCTCCTCGACCGCTAAGCCTGATGTCAACCCCAGATACCTTGCCAATCCGATGGATCTCGATGCCCTCATTCATGCCAGCGCGTTTGTGGAAAAGCTTTGCCAAGTCTCGCCTCTCAAAGACGTTGTCAAACGTATTGCGTTACCTGATGAAAACGGTCAGCCGGACCTGGACAAATTCGTGCGCGAGTACATTTCAACAGTGTATCATCCAATCGGGACAGCGGCTATGCTGCCTAAAGATCTTGGTGGCGTTGTGGATCCCAACTTGAAAGTTTATGGGACGGAGAACCTCCGAGTCGCTGACTGTTCAATTGCTCCTCTGGTGAGAAACATAGTGTCCGATCTGCTTGTGGCGCAGCTCACACCCGTCTAGTTGACAAGCTCCAACACGCAGACCTACGCGTATGCGATTGGTGAAAAGGTTCGTCTTCGCTGTGCAAGTACACCTAACGGCATTCGACTCACAATTCCTTCCAGGCTGCGGATATCATTCTGGCAAGTTTGTAAGGAAAAGAGATGTGCGCCTAGACAAACATTCGAAAGCTGCTTCCCATGTAAAATGTACTCCTCTAAATGAAAGTGTTCGCTATGTGCTTCAATGATGGTCGCGGGTTCGCGATTCAGGGTCATACAATTTGACTTAACACCCAGCATTCAACGGGCTAGATCGATATGAGGTTGTACATTTGTCATACCATGGTGACAATTAGTGGTATTGTACTTGACAACACGTCAATCGCACGCGCAAGGGAAGTGCTCGTCTTTGATGAGCTGAGCCGCTCGTTCCGCGACCATGTAAACGACGGCTTGGGATGGCATTCGGGGGCCGTATGCTACGAAAATCAGTACTGAGCGCGGTGTGACTTGTTTCACGCACTAGAATCGACGCGTCTACGACCCGTAGACCTGATACACCGATGACCTTGAGCTCAGAGTCAACGGCCTCTCCTATCCTGAGCGTTCCGAGAGAGCAGTGGTCCACTTGTGGTCCACAGTAACGGAAAATTTCCGAGCGTAATCAGCAAGTTCAGCATCAGTCGTAGTCTCTTCTAAACAGACAACGTACAACATGACGAAGCAAGTAAGTATGTTGTAGTACATCAGTCGTCGCGTTCGCAAGGTCGCCGACGAGTCCCAAATTATAACCTTCCCATGGCTGGGAACCGACAAGCGTTTGCGCATCTTTCATCGACTGAACCATAGCGTCGATGTCGTATTGAGTATTGTAGAGTTTAAGGTCAATCCTAGGCGCATCCCAAGCATTCGCGGACACGATGCTAGTGTTTCCACCTGCATCAAAAACATCAGTAACGACTCCTTAAGATAGAGAGTAGGCATACGAGAGGTGGGGGAAACGACGGCGGATATCATAGTCAAGTACGAGCCTGTGGATGGTGTCTCTACAGGCCCGAACGCTGAGAAGCCGTTCTATTCATTTAGGTAGAGTTTACAAGTCCGGTTGGTAGGACCGGGTAGGACCGGCGGACCCAACCGGACTGCAACCGATTTTGGACCGGTTAATGAGGGACCGGTTGCCGGTCCCAACCGGTTGCGGTTGCCAGTCCGAACGTTTAGCTGATTTTTTCAGGACCGGTACAGACCGGTTGAGACCGGTTGCAACCGGATAATGTAAGTATATATTTAATATGAATTTAGGAATTTTTAGCAAGTTAAACGGGCGCTTGCAGCGCCCAAACGAGCATACACGACGAATATCTCGCGATCCGGCGACTCGGCCGAGATCCGAGCGTACGCGTAAGCGTGTGATCGGGCTCGATCTCTCTCTTCTCACCTCCACTACGATCACCATTCGTCGCTCGACTTCAAGTCGGCGACGATGGCAGTGTCACCCGACTTCAAGTCGGTGATTTCGGCATCGACGCTAGACTCTGGGTCAGCATCGATGGACTGGGAGACGACTTTGCGTCGTCTCCACGGAAACGACAGCAACACGCGTAAGCCCCTCGCAAGCAGGCAGCCAATAATAATTACACGGGAAACGAGTCGCGACGCCCACCCGCCGCGCCTAACAGCGCGCTTGAAGAGCGGGGGCGGTGGATTTGGGCCGCTGCGTCGCTTGCAGGCGACGTGGTGGATTTTGTTCATATTTTTGCTGCTTCTTTGGTGTCGGCGGCGTTTCCAGGCGCCGTCGACACAGTTCTTACTCACTGCTCTTATAGCTTAGCTGCAGGACGCAGACGACGCGTCACGACTCGCCATCCGCCACCTCCCCGACCACCACTACCTCCTACATAATCCTCCACCCCTACCATCCACCCACCCAGTCCTGCATCATGCATGACTGAGTGTCCCCGTGCCATTGCCCGGGGATGCTCGTCACGCATGAATAGGATTTAGGTGGGTATTGTATGTCAGTCCCAACCGGTCGCGACTGGTTGCGACCGTTAGTGGTCCCAACCGGTTGTGGACTGGTGAAAGACCACGGTTGCAACCGGTCCTTGTCGAGGACCGGTTGCAGTCCACGGTTGACGCAAAAAGTCGCGTTGGGCAACCGGTTGCGGTTGCCGGTCCTTCCAAATTTGGGCGCCGCAACCGGACCCAACCGGACTTATAAACTCTACATTTAGGTGAAAATATTGCGTCGAATGATTAAGAGCAAAGAAAGCATACTGAGAACAGCAACTCAGTATTCGCTGAGCCCGGACCAGTAGATGGATCGAACGTCTCAAATGTAGGGAGCTTGAGGAACGCTATGTTGCTCGACGGCGTATCGACGAATAATCCTTGTTTTTCTGTCGACCATTCGTCTAGGTCCTCGTTGAAAACGGTCCGATTACGAAGGACGACATCCCAAGTGTTAGTGGAGTTGACCGAAAAAAAGCTTCCAACCAATGGATGATCCACTAGGTTCGCGCCGACGGCAGGCGCATCTACGAGAACGTTTATGCCCAGTGGACTAAGGACATCCCTTGGCCCTATGCCTGAGAGGGACAGCACTTGCATAGATCCTATGGAGGCCCGTGAGTTTCGTTCTTCCTGGGCACTGAAAGTTCTACCATAGACACCTCCACAAAGTAGTACCTCCTTGTTAGCTCGGATAGTCGTTCGAGGCCCTGAGAAAAGCGATGAATAAACAAATGCGGTCGACTGTGGTGATTAGCCCTCACCGTCCGCCGAGGTCGCGATTTCCACTGAATCAATGTTCAATGGATCCTCTTGCCCAAATACTCGTGTTACTCGCGTTGAAATCACAACGTCAAGATTGGAACGGTCCATGGCGGGTTGAAGATACGCTGTAGCTGCTGAGCTTCGTGTGCCATTACCAACCGAACTCTGCAAGTATCCTACACTGTGGGTAAGACGGGTGGAGATCAAAATATAGAGAATCATACTGACTCCTAAGGTATTTCCTAGTCCTGTTTTGATCGCACCCACCTTGTAGAGAGGGCAGGTGATTACGTACACCTACCTCTTTTAGAATGCTGTTCCCATATGCCGTTTCTACAGCATTGACGCGTTCTGGTCTTTCAGACGCGTTTTTGGCTCTTGTGTTCACGCAAAAGTATGGAAGATTGTATTTAAATTATATATATTGAATCAAGCTGACATATGTATTGAATATTGATGTCTCGCACAAGTCATACTGATGACTCGCATAGCGACTGCTATCTGCATGGTTTTGAACTATACAGTATGCTTGGTACTTGAGACGAGTCCACGGTTCGCACATCTAGCTAGGGTACAGCCGGAAGGGATTCAGGATTTCGAGAGCAGTCCTGCGTCCTGCGTCGTTGGGACCGGTGGGTGACGGGTGGGTTTGGAATCCTTACGAGTCGATGGGATTCCGGGGACAACTGATGGGCTCCTGCATCCTAAACAGCAGTTAGCCCTAGATACAAAAGACAGCAATTAGACAAAATTGAACGCACCATCTTCTCTGCGACGCCGCCAGCAGACGGTTCCGCGCCTCGCTGCCTTCCTACTGCATTCATCTTCGAAGCCCGCCCACTAACGCGGACAGATGACTGCTACCGTCTTCTAGGCACTGGAAGGGGATCGCTGATGTCGTCGAGGTAGTGCTGCCCATGCGAGGGTACACATTGTTGCCAAGATGTCGCGTCCCTCGAACAATCTCGAGGCCTCGAAGATGACCGGGGATACAGCTGGGAGGGAAATACAGGAGATGGGAGTGGGAGGTGGGCACGACGTACAAGCCGTGAGGCAGGCTGACCCGATAAACTTGTCTAGGTATGTGCACCTAGGGATGGCGAATCCATCGAAAAAATGATGCAAGGCAGACCAAACGCAAGGAATTCAACGAATTGGGGTACACAGGAGTAGCATGCGTAGTGGTTAAAAAAGACAACAGCAGAATAGCGGATGGGAACAACATTCGAAAAGAGCAGGTGTACGTAATCACCTGCCCTCTCTACAAGGTGGGCGCGATCAATCACAGACTACATACACATACTCGCTCGCCGTCATGTGTATCGTCAGTCTGGCTACGAGAGACTAGGTATTTCCTACGTTGATATCCCGATTGTAAGCGAAACGCCCGCCAAGAAGCTTAGCAGTGCTAACGACGCGATCCTCGAGTTCGTTTTTAAAACCTGCAAGGCTGACTTGGACCGGCCCATAACCGTGCGCATCGGGATCGGCCTGACAAGATGTATCGTGGTCGTCTGTAGGTCGCACAAGAGTTGAGGTCTGTACTTAGCAGGTGTTGAATGAAATTAAACAATACTTAGTAAATAGCACGGTATGGACGGTATGCGACGGTATGACGGGTCGGGTACGTCACGGGACGGGTACGGTGTCCGGTCCGACATACCGTCGGTATACCGCCATACCGCCACACACCGTTCACTCAGGAGCTGTCTCTGTATTTTTCATGATTTTACAAATTTATTAGGCTCAAACAATCCAGATACCGCCCAGAAACGACATCCGGAAGGCATTTCTGTGATCGCCGCGCTGCCTGAGTGTTCCGGCAATTGCCGGATAACGATCGGGCAGCTCTGATCACGATCTCGTGCGTCTTACCACCACAGCACGACGTTAACGTCGTGCTCGTCGGCCCCGGAACTGCTTCTGGGGCTCTTCCGCCTTATTCTCTTTGTTCTGCCGTGCTTTTTCTGTGCGGTACGGCTTCGCGCTGACCGCTGCGCCCTCGGATATGTTCCGGGGTGCATCTCAGTGCTCGTCTACGCGACGGCACTGCTTCGACGACCATCCACGACGCGTAAGTCCTCGATGAGGCCGCCGTCCCGCTGCGCAGCGCCCCGGACGACAACAACAATCACGAAATCTGACTGCGCTCTCTCACATTTCTTTGGAACGACGACGATGGGCCTTAAGACGCGGAGAGAAGTCAGGAATGCATCGCGGACGCATGCAGCCCAAGGCGGTACGTGTTTCCCCATTTTTCGTTATGAGTTTTCTTAGACTTCCTTGTCTAGGTTTGCTCGCCTCGTTCCGCCCTCCATCACCCCGACTTGCAACGACGGCTTCGACAGTGTAAGGACAACTTCTCCGCATCCTGCTCTTTCGAAGACCAACGACGCGTAAGCCTCCTGGATGGAGCTGCTGCTGCCGCCATTGTCCAACCCTCACCCACATGTTGTTTCGTCCCGTTTCTTGTTCGTTCAAGCAGCCGGGACTCGAACCTCATGACTCGTGCTCGTTGATAACCCCCGTGCAATTGCCCGGGGGTCGTCAGCGCGCACGAAGACACTGACAAGAGGTGACGGGCACGAAAGAGCCAGTTTGAGTTTGGTGGCGAGAGTGACGGGTTGCGGTATACCGCGAATACCGTACGGTATACCCGTACCGTATACCGTGCACTGGCGGTACGGTATCTGGCGGGACGGGTACGGTATGCCAAGGTGGTACCCGCGGTACTACCCGGGCTGTTTACTAACAATACTCAAGTTCAGAAAGGCGTACTCTCCGCCAGTACTTCTCCATATTTGACCATCCCCAAATTGGGTTTGATGAGGCAGCAGCCATAGAGTTCCAAAAGTCGTTAGAGCATCGATTCCACGCCATGTAGTCTAATACATAGTCAATGCCAACTTGAATGTCCTGCAAGCGGCGAGAAAGGGTCACTTACTAACACTACTGCTTCCGCCTAAGACAAAGCCACGTTCAATTTGCAAAGTACGACCATTCAGACCCGCTATAGCTAGTGAGATACATGCTCGGCCCGCAAAAGTAGAAATCACCTTGAGGTATGGTGGTATAATTCCAGTCCACGCTGGAGCCTGGCAGCCCTGATGCAAGAAAAGGCACCTCGGAATCCAAGATGCCGACATTACTATTATAGCGCGATGAATGAAGGATGTCATCAGTGATCACCCCGACCAAAGGCCGGACATACTTGATTCCCGCTTCGACCACCAGGACAGAAACGCTCCGATTTTCAGAAAGTCGATTAGCAAGTACACTTCCAGCCATCCCACCTGCATATGAAATCGTCATATTGAGAAGGGGAAGAGTCCGAGAAGTATAGAAATCACCGCCAATGATGATGATGTCGTACTCGGTACGAGACGGAGCCGTCACCAATTTCGCAATCGTCCATTCAGGTAGAAGGAAGGCTAGAAGGGCGAGGATGATTCTTAAGGAGAATATCATATCGGTAAGGGCAGAAAAGGAAGGAGCTCGACACGAACACTCACTAGTGGCTGTATATAAGGAGAACATTATAGTCAGGCCCCAAGAGCCAGCGCTCATGATGACGACCATGAAACTTGGATTAGCACGGTCGATTGAAGGGACTCCTGTGCAATACTGTACCGTTTCTAGAGCATGCCACGAGTTTCGGTCAGCGCAGGTAACTCGCAGGTAACCTGCGACTCGCGACTCGCGACCCGGGTTCGCGCAAGTCGCAGGTTTGAGGTTGGAGGATTCTGCAAGTACTTGTGCAGGTTCCGGTAGTCAGTTAAGATATAATATTATGCCTATAAACTGTGTTATACATATGAATATGATCCAACAGAGTTGCAATAGGCTATAGAGATGATGTTTGCACTAGTTTGACCTCAGTTGAAGGGGATATGAGTGAGTTATAGCTCAAAACTCGTCAAAAACTCGCAAACTCGCGAGTTTTAGACCCGCGACTCGCGAGTTTGAGACAAGTCGCAAGTCCGAACTTCAGATATGCAAACCCGCGCAACTCGACCCGCCGGACCCGGGTTTAGACTCGTGGCATGCTCTAACCGTTTCGACCGGATATTCCCATATC